>PISX010008739.1:0-80023 GCA_004024625.1 Mellivora capensis | reverse complement strand
GATTGGGAGGGAGACAAACCATAAGTGACTCTTAATCTCACAAAACAAACTGAGGGTTGCTGGGGGGAGGGGGTCGGGAAAGGGGGGTGGGGTAATGGACATTGGGGAGGGTATGTGCTATGGTTAGTGCTGTGAAGTGTGTAAACCTGGCGATTCACAGACATGTACCCCTGGGGATAAAAATATGTTTATATAAAAAAAAATCTTAATTGGGTCTTATTGGTCTGACTTGTGTCACATAGTCATACATGAAACAGTTGTAGTCAGAGACGTGGAGTATGCTGACTGGCTGGGTCTGGTTCACTTGAATTGAAAGCAAAGGAAATCATGGTGCTATTACTTACCAAAAGAGATAATTCTGGATCACCAAAAGCATCAGATGTCCATTTTAAACACCATTTCAGTAATATTTTCAGGGATATTTATTGAGGGGCTTGACCCTGAATGAGTTGGCCCTGTTCTGCCAACCTCCCTGCATCTGAGTTTATTGTTTTCTAAGGGACGGGAGATGGGGAGAGGCTTAAAGTGAAACCTTCTTGGTCAGTCCTTGTTAAATAATAATTTAGGCAGTCTGCTGGATCCTGAAGGTATAAATAGAGAAGGCACTGTTGTGGCTCTTGAAGTCATTATGTCTAATAGAAGACATGTAAACATATGAATTCAAGACAATGTAAGACTTAAGATATCATCATGCACTGGGTATCATGGGAGGAAAGGCACACAGTCAGTCTGGAAGCAGGAGTGGCATATGGAAAGAATTTAGGCGAGGTTTTCTGGAGGAGTTAACATCTGAGTTGAATCTTGAAGTCTGAGTAAGAGCTTTTGGATGAGAAAGTGGGGATTGAGATATCTGGGCAGACAGAACATAATGTGTGCACATATGGAGATGTGATAGAGCGAAGTATATGTGATGAACTACAAATGATTTAATGTTACCTGAGCGTGAAGGATGAGGCAGAGTGAGGCTGGAAGGGGCAGATGAGGGCCAGATGTTGTATATCAACATAAGCCACCTAGAGTTTAGATTAAGTTCAAATACAAAATAATTTGAACTCTATCCTGTGAGGGTTAAGGAGATCTTAAGGGAGCTTAGTTAGGGAAAGGATAGCACGATGTGCATTTCAGATCACTTGTGTGGCGGATGAATGAGGGGAGGGTCTGTTCTGGTAGGAAGTCACCATAGGAGACTATTTTAATAGACTTAGTGAGAGATAATGAGGTAGTGAATGGAAGAGTATTCAGAAGGGAATGGATATAGGAAATATTGGCAAAGTTGGGTAATCGGATCTATGTGTGTGTGTGTGTGTGGCTGGTGGGGGGGGTTGTTTTGCGGTACATTTCTCCTCCAGATACTAGTCCTCCTGTTAGGGAGGCCATTTTGATCTAGTCAAAGGAACAGGTATACTTGGGAGTCCAAAAAAGCCTCTTGAGGAAGGAGAAGGGGAATAATTGGACATCTATTCTTTATTTGAGACACAGTTATGCTGCATCACGTTCCCTCCTCTATTGATCATTTTATCAGCATGTATTTATTGAGCATTTTCTTTTATGATGGTCATTGTGCTGGGATCCTAATAGTGAGCACAACAGTCATAATTCCTGCTCCCCTGTACCCTATAGTCTAGTGTGGAAGACAAATAGGTAACTTGAACAGGCAATTTCAAACATTAGTGTTACAAAGTCACTAAAATAAGTATGGTTTTAAAAAGAAAAAATAGGGACGCCTGGGTGGCTCAGTTGGTTGGGCAGCTGCCTTCGGCTCAGGTCATGATCCCGGCGTCCTGGGATCGAGTCCCACATCGGGCTCCTTGCTCGGTGGGGAGACTGCTTCTCCCTCTGCCTCTGCCTGCCGCTCTGTCTGCCTGTGCTCACGCTCTCTCTCTCTCTCTCTCTCTCTGTCTCTCTGACAAATAAATAAAATCTTAAAAAAAAATAAAAAGAAAAAATAGATCTAATGCAGTGAAAGGGTTCATTCTGGCTTTAAGGCTAATGTGTATTAAGAACTGTAAAGGTTCATGCCAGTGGCTGCAACAGGGGCAATTTATGGAACTGATTTTGGATTTCTTAAAACTCATGAAAGGCAGAGTTCCTAATAGAGTTTCAAGGAGTGCTTGCTCAAAGGATGAGCAACACCAGCCAAAGGGAGAGGTGGGGATCCTTAGACTGACCTATAGTGTGAAAACTGATCCTTTAACACAGGGCAGATTTTGTACAAGGCCCTCCTGATTAATTCTTTAGTACTAATTAGTACTTTAAAAGAGTGTGTGTAATTTTCAAAGATGTCTGGTAGTCAGGAAGAGATTTAAACCTTTGGAGAATCTGGCTCTTCTAATTCCGACTTAGAAAAAAGGGAATAATGGGAAACATTTCATTTGCCTGGTTCATAAAATGTGTTTCTGGATAAACAGTCTAGCTTTATGTTTGAAAAAACTAACGAATCATCCAACCAATGCAATATGAACAACAACAACAAAAACAGCCCTGCCAAAACCAAAAACAAATGCCCAAACCCCAAAACACCATAAATACCAGTTGTCTGGTAATTGCCAGAAGGTAGCTTTGTGTTGAGGCGACTTTAAAACTGGGTAAGGCAACAGAACATGTAAAAAGGGAAATGGATAAGGTAAAAGATGAGGAAAAAAACCATAGAATTAACTGGGGGGAGGATAGTAGACCATGTCTTTGTTGTTCATCATTCTGATTTATAAGTCAAGAGGAATTCATTTCCTAGTTAAATTGTTAGAAATAAATTATTCATGGAGGAGCCATCTGTGTTCTCGGTTGCCAACTTATTCACACAGAAGGAACAATATGTTGTGGCAGAAGTCTGCTGAAGCAATTTTTTTTTATGTGACTCATAACACTCTGAAGATTTACTTCGTTTTCAAACTTTTATCTTCTATCTCCATGTGACAGGAGGTTCATGCAATATTTCTTACTCTTCTTTTTTTTTTTTTTTAAAGATATTTATTTATTTATTTATTTGACAGAGATTACAAGTAGGCAGAGAGAGGCAGGCAGAGAGAGAGAGGAGGAAGCAGGGTCCCCTCGGAGCAAAGAGCCCGATGTGGGGCTCGATCCCAGGACTCTGGGGTCATGACCTGAGCCGAAGGCAGAGGCTTTAACCCACTGAGCCATCCAGGCGCCCCTATTTCTCACTCTTCTAAAAAATTCAGGGACTACCAACAAAGGATACCATTACTAGAGAGAATATATTTTTATAGTTCACTCTAGAACTTTCTGTATACCAAGAGATTGGGGCAGCCATCTGATTAGAAAAGGGAAGCAGCTTTTTTAAGTTGTATATGTTAGTGTTCTAGATAAAAGAGTGTTGAGGGGCACCTGGGTGGTGTAGTCGGTCAGTTAAGCCTCCAACTCTTGGTTTCGGCTCAGGTCATGATCTCGGAATCCTGGGATCGAGCCACAGTCAGGCTCCCTGCTCAGTGTGGGGTCTACTTGAGATTCTCTTTCTCAAACTCCCTCTTCCCCTCCCACTTGTGCTGTCTCTCTCTCTCTCTAAAATAGGTAAGTAACATCTTAAAAAAAATCATTGATAAGTAACTGGGGGAATAATGAGAGTGAAACCATTCGCCAGATTAGCTCATAGCTTGATGAATGAACAAAATTCAGTTTGTTTTTCTGTTTTCTAGAATTTTTTAGATTTTAATACCTTAGCTCAAAGCTTGTCTTTTATATAATACAATTATGCTGTTATATAGCATCACATAACACTTCCACACCAGCCTTTCTTGCTTTCTTTAGTTTTTCCTACTAAAACCACTGTGTGTGTGTTTGTTTTTCTATTTTCACTCTCTGTGTATCCTCTCCAACTTTTCATGCTGTGACGTCTTTAACCCAGAAAGGCTCAGTGTTTTTGTCAGTGCTGAATCACTGGGAGGCAGAAAGAATGGTAGTTTTAAAGTTAATCTTGGTCATTATAGAAATAACCTTGTCTCAACCATAGGAGACTCTTAATCTCACAAAACAAACTGAGGGTTGCCTGGGGGAGGGGGCTAGGGGGAGGGTGGTGGGCTTATGGACATTGGGGAGGGTATGTGCTATGGTGAGTGCTGTGAAGTGTGTAAACCTGGCGATTCACAGACCTGTACCTCTGGGGCTAATAATACATTATATGTTAAAAAAAAAAAAAGAAATAACCTTGTCTCTAATCCAGAAGTCAGATCAGTTTGAGCCACGCCTCTCCATAATTTGCCAGATGTTGGCAAATGGAAGGTTACCAAGATATTCATTTGAGGCAGAAATGAACCAAGGACTCGTTTCAGAATTCCCCAGCTACTACTGCCATGCCCCTCCCAAGATACAATTTCTGGAGCGATGGTATGATTTTCAGTGTTTTTGGAAATGTTACTGATTTCATGATTCATATGAGCATGAGGGAATAAACAAGAGTAAACGTCCATAATAACTTCTATACTTTAAGCCTTACCCACTCATAAAATATCTCTCTCCCAGTTGCATTCCCTTATGGTATCATGATGTCCTCTTGATTTCAGCTCAGGTCATGACAACCCATAGCCCTTAGTAAACATGAGCATCAGTGCTGGGAGAATTCTGAGGAGTGCACAATTACTGTCTCTCAAATGGGGAAGTATTTGCCCAGAGGGATTTTCCTCAGTGTCTTGTGAGACCTTGAAAAGGACTGGCTAATTAGTGCTTGAAAATTCCCTCTGAGATTGGGACCTCTAGGTTCCTAGAGAGGCTATGGTGCTCCTTATCTCATGGACAACATCAGCAAATGTCAGTAGGACATAAATCTTAAAAATGCAATCCTGACAGTTTAATCTCAACCATAAAAAAAGAATATAAAATATTGTTACATTAAAGGGCCTGCGGGATATCTCTAGATGGAAAACTCAGCAGTACAAAGACACATCCCAAGGGAAACACAAACTAGGGGGAGATGCATGTGCTGAAACATCTTTTGCCTGCAAACCTGGGGCCTTCGAGCCAGTTACCAGGATTGCCAGGGTGACCACGTGATCTGGCTTGTTTGCGATGGCCCAGTTTGTGACTATTTTCCTGGAGTAATTAATTGCTGGGATCCCTTGCACTCTCAAGAGTCCTGATTTGGTTGGTGATCTGATGAACAGGAAGATTGTTTTCAATGGCTTCAATAGTGTAAGGAAAGTTATGAGCATTGTGTATCTGGAGAATTGAAGCAACTTGGAAAAGAGGGCTCTTATATATATCCTGAGCCCTCAAGAGACCTGATTGGCAGCACTTGGTGGACCTTTCCTGTCCATGACAGGAAAGGACATCACAATGACTCAGCCCCATTTTGCTAAAGAATGGCGCCATCGTTTGAACATGCTGTCAATGCCTGCCTCTGGAGCAGACCAGTGTGGTCCTTGAGTTTTCAGGCACTCTCAAGTCAGCTGCCTTGGCTCATTAGCCTGTTTTCCAGGTAGCAGTCTCGAACCAATCATTAAAATTTTCAAGGTGGGCATTTCCCATGAGATCTTGGTTTCAGTTACTCCCAATCACGTAAACCATCATATTGGTGCTTCCTTTACAGATATTTTTAATTTTCCCTTGGCTTTAAGTCCACTCAAAATTTTGGGTTGGCCTTTCATCCTTGGCTGGAGGCCATGGGTTATGTTTGAGGAGCCATAAACATTTTGATGAAACTGAAAATGACCGCCGTTACTATAGTTCTCTTGCTGCTGCCTCAGGTTGTGTATGCAGATGCATTTGAAGTGCCTCTTGTACATGGTTCTAATCATGATCTATCATCTTTCCTGCTAAAAAAGGGGAGTAAGGAATGCATTCTGTATTTTGTACAAAATAGAGCATTCTTTTTGTAAATTCTTATTATTTAAATCACATTTCTGGTTTGGCAGAACCTTCTAAAATTTTCCCACTCAGGAAAGTTTTTTTTTTTCCTATATCAAAACAATGAGTTTTTATTCCAATATAGAATGATTTTATTCCAAAATAATTTCATTCCAAAATGGAATTGTGCTGGGGGTTCACAGTACTCCTTCTGAATTTCCTTCTGGCATTCTTCAAACTTGTGTTTTTGCCAAGTAAATATACTTAGCATATAAGGAATTCATACAAAAGAGTCAAATTAGGTTTCTGGATTGTAACAGGGAAAAAAAAATAAGGAGTTAGTACTCTGCTGTTCAACATATAGCTATTAAATTTAATTACAATTAAATATAGTTAGAAATCTGGTTCTAAGCTGCACTCGCCATACGTCAAGTGCTCTCCAGCAATTATGAGGGGGAGTAAGTCAGAGTCATTGGAAAAGTCTTCTGCGTAGCAGTCAGAACAAAGAATAGAGCAAAGAGCGTTTTCTGAGTGGCTCTTCTTTTCCTTCTCTGCCTTCTCTTTCCTCTTCCCTCACTGTCACTGTCATCATGATCAAGTAGCTAACCTTTTTGAACATTTATGATACGCAAGCCACTAATCTAAATGCTTTCCATAGATTTAAAAAATGTAATCCTCCCAAGAATTCCATCAAGTAGGTATTCTTGTTGTGCCCACATCCGAGTTGAGGAAATCAAGGTGCACAGGGTTAAGAACTTGCCCAAGTCTGACAGCTGGCAAACGATGAAACACAGACAGACACCCAGCCTGACTCCAGAGCTTGCACGTTGAACCACTAGGGAGAGTGACTGGTTCTTCTGAAGTTGGCCACCCATTGGGGTTTGAACCTAATTAGGAAAAGACATAACTGCTGATTGAGGTGGAGTATAGTGGGTGATGACAGCCAAGCGGGAAAGATAGGGTACAGCCATTGTTGCCACTGTTATTCTTTGTAATACTTACCAACTCTACTTCCCATGGAGGTCCTGCTACTCCAGCCATATCCTCTCTCCTACCCTCATTGCGTTTTTGGAGTCTTATTTGGAGAGTAGAGGGATTCATCTTGGGCTGCACCAGTGTTCCTTTGTACCATCCACATGAATTACAGGATGGCCGTAGTGACTGAAGAACAAGATCTTTGTTATGAACAATTGGATGACATTCTTTGGTTACATTGCTTCTTGTCTTTGTTTTGTATAAGAACACAACACGAGTTCTATCCTCTTGGCAGATTTTTAAGTGTACAGTATTGTTCACCACAGGTACAGTGTTGGACAATAGAGCGCTAGAATGTACGCATTTTGCCTAATTGAAATTTTATACACATTGATATACAACTCCCCTTTTCCGCTACCCCAGCCCTGGCAACTGCAGTTCTCCTCTTTGATTCTATTCAGTTAGACCATTTTGGATACTGTGTATATACTGGTAGAATCATGCAATATTTGTCCTTCTGAGACTGGCATATTCCACTTAGCATAATGTTCTCAAGGTTCATCCATGCTGTCACAGATTGCAGGATTTCCTGCCATTTGAAGGCCAAATAATGTTCCATTGTATGTGTATACTGCATTTTCTTTATCTATTCATTTGTCAGCGTTCACTTACCTTGTTTCCACCTTTGGTTATTGTAAATGGTGCTACAATGAACATGGGAGTGCAAATGTCTCTTTCTTATAGGCCATACCATAGCTGCATCTTCTGATGTGTGGGACAGGAATTGCCTTTCTTCTGTTTGGGAAAGAGAGCGTAAGAAGACACTGCTGGCTGTGGCCCTGGTAGCACCTAACAAAGAATAAAGCAAAAGACCCAATCTCATTTATTACTGGAGGCACCATCATCATTCCTAACAGACCCCTTTACTCTACCACACCTGTAACAGTGGGCTGACATACCAAGACATTTTTGATCTTTCATCTACTGTTCAGAGGATTATTGCATATTGGTAAACTAGAATTTGGATATCCAGGGCAAAGCAGAATGGGATATCAAAACTTGATTGAGTGAGGCAGGTAGCAGGGTAGTTAAATAAATTTGCTGTGGTGGTAGGTCAAGGGCATTGAATCCCAGTACTGCTCTTAGTAAGTTGTGTGATAGTGAGGACATTATTTAGATTCCCAATGCCTTTCGTTTCATCATCTGTAAAATGTAGGTGAAAGTAGTTCCTATCTCATAGGGGGTGTATGTGTGTGCGTTATGAGTTAATAAACAAAAGCCCTTGGAATAGCCCCTGCTACAGGGTAGGCCTTAATACATGCAGACCATTGTTAATATCACCAAACTTCAGATTCTAGGTCTAATAAGATGGTGTAATTGTGATATGATTAGTCTGTGCTTACCGATGTCATAAGGATAATGCCTACATGTATACCATGAGGTTAAAGAGGTTATGAGATAGAGGTTAGTAAACATTTGAACACTGCCATGTATGTACTTCCTACCTCAAAGTTGAGATATGTGATGAAACTGTAGATAGAGGTGTAAAGGTTTTTGTTTCTTTTGGTGTCATGCAATTTCATGAGAGATTTTTTTGGCTTTTTTGTTGTTGTTGTTATTTAATTATCAGAAAAGAAATTCTTCTCTCGCTGGGCTTGAGATACAGTTATTTATCTTTTTCTGAGCTGTTAAGCGGTTAGAAGTCATTTTTAAATGGCAACTTTTGATATACATGGTGATTTTTATCATTAACTTTGGAAACAGGTAGCCTTTATTTTGTTAACAAGAAATGTTTTAATAAGAATGTTTTGGGCAAGATAGCTCAAACCATCCAAATATAGAATCTTAGATAACGTTAAAAGAATCATGAACTTAATGCAAGAAAAATGACAAGGTTCAATATAATATTTTTTGTTGATGTTTTGGGATTGTAGATATTATTTACTTGGGACAGATGAAATTCAAGATAATTAGTTAATATTTAATAACTATCTTTAGCTTTTCATTGAAACCAGGTGGTTTTACTTTCTTAAAATATTTCAATATTATTTCTACTGTAGAATTCTTGTAGAATATTTAAGTCGACATTAAAGAATCCTTAGGGGAGGGGCGCTGGGGTGGCTCAGTCTGTTAAGTGTCCAGCTCTTGATTCTGGCTCAGGGTATGAGCTCAGGGTCTTGAGATCAAACTCCATGTTTGGCTCCATGCTGGATGTGGAGCCTGCTTAAGACTCTCTCTCTCCTTCTGCCTCTCCCCACCAAAAAAATCCCTAAGGGAAGGGTCAGGTGAAATACTAATACAAATTTATAAAATGTATTATAAGATCAGAAATCTCTAGCCGTCGTTCGGGGCTGTGCGTATCTCCTTAGTTGCCTACTTGTCCTTGTATGAGACTTGTCCTTCATTGTACTACCCTCTCCTCTTCCCTGTAAAGGAAAAAAAATCCCTAAAGTTCGTATCTTAGTCCCCAAAGAAATAAATAAAAGACTAGCAGAAGATGGGTGAGATGGAGTGGGAGATAAAATTGGAAAAATTGCAATAAGTAAAAATCTTGAAAGTAGTGAGAGAATTATAAACAAAATATGATAGTAAGAGCCTATAAGAATCCATGATCATTCATAATTTATTCATCATGACATTCAAAATGTAGAATGGTGCATAATTATTTAATGTATTTTTAAAATTTAAATATTGAATTTAAAATTGAGAAGAGTGAAATACTTTCCTATAATCTGAATGGTTCTGGGGCACTATAGGGATGTATCAATAAAGCCTCATAATATTCTACCACCCTCTTGCATCTAACACTGGGTTCAGTATACATTAGCAAATACTTTTTTGTGTGTGCAGTTTAGCATTCATAGTGCACCTTAGGCCTGAGGCCATGTAGAGGCTCCCAGAATTATGCTGTGTGCCTTTGGCCGGGTGGGCACTCAAAGTCGTTTGGAGTGAGCCAATGTTAAGACAAAGCACTTAGGTTTCTCAAGAGTCTTTTTTTTTTATTATTTGAAAGGCAGTCTTTTGCTCTTTCTCTTTCTCTCTGTCCCATACTCTTTATTTTGGAAGTTCCAAATAACATTTCTGTGCTCACAGTGATCCACAGACCAGCACCAGATGTCCCCTGGGGGCTCATTAGAGTTTCAGGCTCTCGGGCCCTCTCCAGAGCTGCCGAACTGGAGTCTGCCTTTTAATAGGATCTTCAGGTGGTTCCCATGCACATCCAAGTCTGAGGAGCCTGCTCTATGGGATAGCTCAACACCAAGCTGATATTTTTACCTATAATCCTGGAAGGATTGGTCAGTTTTCTAAACTCACTTTGAAAGATTCAGGATCACCTCATATTACTGTTAGAATTTTCTAGTTTCTATGTTTCCATTATGGAAGGATTATTCATATTATGTTAACTCCATGAGTCATGGGCAACCATTTATTGGTCGAGCTTGGCAGAGAATGTCTTATTTTCTCATTTACTCTTCTCAACAATGCAACAAAAGAAGTTTTAGGGAGCCAGTTTATAGGGAAACGAATCCTGAGGCTTGGGGGAGAGTTTATTTGCAAAAGGTTAGATATAGGATATTAGAGCTGAACTTTAAAACCAAGTCTGTCTTATCTAAACCCATGCTCCCTACTCCCCTGACCTTCTTTCTCTCTTGCTGCTATGTTGCTGTATTCTATTTGCAGTAAGGAAGGGCATGGAATAGTCCATTCATCTGGATCAGGAAACAAGTGTATGTGAGAAATGTATGTTGATATTTATGGAGGCTGGTGATTTCTCCGTTTCCGGATTCTGACTTCTAAATGTCTAGTATAAAGTTTCTTATATCTGTAAGATCTTTCCCTAATTTTGTGGAATTTCTTTTGTAAATGTGAGGGAAGAGAATTCTTACTTTCTTTTACATCAAATTCTCAAAAAGGCCAATGTCCCATAAATTAAGAACTATCACCCTTCTCATCTGTATCCCACTGACCCTTGGCCACTGGAATTCCCACCTGTCTGCTGGCATCACTGAACTCCTTCCCATCACCAGACTTTCTCTATAGATATTCCCAAATCGTTCTTTCTTAGAATCACCTCTAGATCTTTTATTTATTTTTATTTTTTAAAGATTTTACTTATTTAATTGACAGAGAGAGAGAGATAGCAAGAGAGGGAACACAAGCAGAGGGAGTAGGGAACGGAGAAGTATCCTTTCCACCAAGCCGGGAACCCGACGTGGGACTTGATCCTAGAACCCCGGGATAACACCCTGAGCTGAAGGCAGACCCTTAACAACTGAGCCAGCCAGGCGCTCCCACCTCTAAATCTTTCAAAAAATACAGGTGCTTATATCCTTTCCTCAGACCTTTTGAAGTATGATCTTTGGGAATTGAGCTCAAAAATCTGTATTTGTAAGAAGCCCACAACTGATCCTGACGTAGAAAGCAGTAAGTCAACACAGTTTTCTTTAATGACTTTGAACAAAAGAGGATACTTCCTGCATGCCCCAGTATGGAATAATCTCCTGGCAGGAGACGGAGAGTGGCTGCAGCCCTCTCAGAAAGGAATCATCACCAGATCATAGGTGCTAGAATTTCTAAGGTGCTGAGGCATGCAAAAGACCCAGGGGCCTCCATTTTGCCCTCTACTCTCCTGGAAAAGATTCTGTTGTATGGCCCACTACTTCTGAGACTGGTGGTGTATGTTTCGCACTGCCCGGCTTTATTCTGATGTCGAGGGAATAGCAACCTGAAGATGTTTTGACAAATCGGTTTGACTTTTGAGTTATCTTCTTCCTGAGAGAGGAAAGAAAAACTCCCAAAGAGTTTTTGGGAAGAGATTGTTCAATTAAGTCTGATGTTGCTGATATCGCTTTAGGTCATTGGTATTGCTACCACTTCACCTGCTTCATCGTAAACGGAAGTTTTTCTCCATTTCTAGAAATGCTTGACGTTTTCGTCCCACCTAGGTTCTGAGGCCATCACTTTCACTCGTCCCCTCATCTATTCACCTTTGGAGTAAGATAGGCTGTTTTTCATGGGCATACAGAGTGGTGACTGGTGGATAGGGACTTGTGTTTTTCCATTGCTTGTTATAATTATTCCTTAGTTCACAATGATGATCTACCATTTTCTCTTTGTTCCAGAGAACTGTCAAAACTGTCAGCTAACATTTATTGAGAGCTATGATTTGTGTAGGGCAAGTTGAGGAACTTGAATACCAATAGTTTGTCAAAGAAAAGCTGTCAGGTTCTGTTTCTGTGGAATGCTAGGATGTTTGAGGTGATCCAGTCCTGTATCTACGGCATGGCTTCGAGATACCGCTGTGTCCTCTAGGGGAGTTGATGACTTCACAAGGGCTGCTCTGGCTTTCAACAGCTTTCGCTGAAAGAAAGTTTGTTCTTCAGCTGTGCTAAACACTCTCTCTCTGGAACTTCTAGTCAGGATTCTAGTTTTGTCTTCTGGAGTTTTGCAGAATTAGTCAAACCCTTCCTCCCATAACCACCTCTGGGAAATTAATGTAGCACCTAAAGTTCTCTTCCAGAACTATGACACTGTGACATGACTCCTCATGGGCATTGTTTTCCCAGAGATACATAACAGTGACAACCAAATCTGGTAATGAGAGAGTCAGCAAAGACTGTATCATAATCCCCTGTCAGAAACCAGGTCCATTCATGTTTTCTTTCCCCCTCTTCTGGTGCCAGTTCATTTAACTCTGTTCTGTTCTTGGCCCTTTAGGTATATTCATCTTCACATTTTATTTTATATGATCCAAATACTGGTGAAAAACCCCAAAGTCTTCTAAGAGAGTTATCTAAAATAAAATTAATACTTTCAAAAGATACTTTGATGTCCAGAATTCATCTTCAGTAAATACTTGCACAAAGTCATCCTGATAACAATTTGATGTGATCTATAGCTATTAGAGTACTTTAAAAATAATTCTGTCTTTTCTGGTGATTCATATCTACAGATTCATATCTACAGAAAGATTTCAAATCATGAAACTACATCATTAAAACAATCTCTGCCTTATCTGATTTCTATATTAAAGCTTATACCATGTTCATGTCACGACATTCTTAAACAAGTCAAACGTTTTTCTGAGTCTAAGGCTTTTGTAGCAGCCTCTCCTTGGATAGTAACTATAAAGTGTTTCATGTTATGAATTTTAAGTAACTAATTCCTGTGATTTTTAAACTATGAATTTCTGGGACTGGGCACAGAAATTCTACTGCCTTTTTCATCATGAAGATAGCCTTGTAGGTCAAGATGGTAGAAAGAACAGAAAGAATTTTGAATATCTGAAATGATAATTATTTTAGAAAAACTACTTAATAGGTTAAAATAAATTTTTTTCATTGATTTATTATAATCAGCTTTAGAGAAAAGGTGATGTAATCCAGTCAATCGGTAACTGCTAGAATAATTCACTCAAAAGAAAAATTCCCTACTCCCCTCTTCCTTTCCTTCTCCCTAGAATGGATGGATAATGGTGCAACTCTTTGGAAAACAGCGCTATCTCAATACAATAAAAACAAAACAAAACCCCAAACCAAACCTCTTTTAATTCTTCCTTCATAAAACAAAACATAAAGAAGGGCAGTACGGTAGAGGCTAGCCTGATTACACTTTGCTTCTTTTTTTTTTTTTTTTAATTTTATTTATTTATTTGTCAGAGAGAGAGTGCAAGCAGGGGGAGCGGCAAGCAGAGCAGGTAGAGGGAGAAGCAGACTCCCCGCTGAACAAGAAGCCTGATGTGGGACTCGATCCTAGGACCCTGGGATCATGACCTGAACCAAAGGCACATGCTCAACCGACTGAGCCGCCCAGGCATCCCCTGGTTATACTTTTCATAATGTGTTTGAAAATCCTTCGGATTTCTTAGACCTCAGATTCACCTTCTGGAGAATCTGTGAAGAAACCAGAAGCTACATATTTCAAATAGTTGCTTCAAATGTGGAGGTGTGTTGGAGTAGGCTTGTGCTGGTTTAAGAGAACTATTTTTTTTTTAAGATTTTATTTATTTATTTGTCACAGAGAGAGAGATCACAAGTAGGCAGAAAGGCAGGCAGAGAGAGAGGGGGAAGCAGGCTCCCTGGGAGCAGAGAGCCCAATGCGGGGCTTGATCCCAGGACCCTGAGATCATGACCTGAGCTGAAGGCAGAGGCTTAACCTACTGAACCACCCAGGTGCCCCAAGAGAACTATTTTTAATTTTCAGGAAATTTGTGAGCCGACTGATCTTGCATTGGTAACTCCAGATTGGCCAGAGTGGGCACATTTACACCATGGAAATCGGCCAACAGCTCAGAGCTAGTTGTTAAACACTTATGTACTCATCACCGAATAGGGGTATTTGTATAAAGTTTCTAGGATACTGGTGTTAAAAACAAATATTTTAATTAAAAAAATTAAAGATATTCATTGATATTGGACCTTTGACATTGTTTTTATAGACTTCCAAGGTTAGAAATAACTTCTGCTCTTTTGCTTATCCCTCTTTCTTCAATTAGGATCTTACTAGGTACATGCTAGATGTTATTTGTAAGAGAACTTTGAAGTGCTATGTTATGGCTAATGCATAATTAATAGTTTGAAAAAGAATTCTGGAATGGATTCTGCAGAATAATTCTGTAATGTATTCTGTGTTGGCTGTCCATTAAAAATCAGATGACGTGAGATTTTCCTTTCAAGATGACATGTAAATTTAGTTATTTTAAGATATGACTATGAAGGAGGAAGCAAGGGGAGGTAAGAAAATCTTTTACACTCTCTATTGTCTTCTACAGCTGCTTTTTATTCTTTCGCCTTTCCTTGTTTTTCTTTTTTTTTCTTCTCTTTGTTCTCTCTTCATCTCTTCTGTAGAAGAAGAATCTATTTTCATATCCATACCCACCCTCTTCTATTATCTATTTGGCCCTTGGAGATTTGGATTTCTTTTAGGAATACACTCAGCATTTTAGGCTGCTAAAATCTGCTAAAACATGAGCTAATTAATGACGCATTTATTGACAAGTTTTTGGAAACTTGAGGGTTCATTCTGCAAGAGTGATTTACAAGCTCTAAGATGTTAGAATGTCGAACAAGTGGAAACAATTAGTAGCACTAATGTCTTAACCCCAGGTTTACCACCGAGAGAGGGAGATCGCCCATCTGTTCCTGAGAGGTTCCAACTTGCTTGCATAGCTGTTTGTAAATCGGATTGGTTCAGTGATCGTGCTGCTTTGATAGCTATTTATATGACCATTTCTCAAAATCTTTAGTGAGGTGCACATTTTGCCGTGCTTTTTTTGAGAAATAGCATTTTATTTTTGGATGCTCTGGTTATTCAGTGATGTGGTTAGTATATTACACGTAGCAGGAACATGCTTCTTGAAATTGCCCCCAGCTCTAAGAACTGTGAAATCAGCGAGTGAAACATACCTTTTGAATGAGTTAGTGGACTTATATTTTGGCAATAATTTGATGTTGGAGGAAGAATACATTCATCTCAGTAGGAGTTTCGTCTCTATTTACAGAATGAAAGATGGAAAGGTTCTGATACTATAATCAAGTTCTTTCTTAAAATACTCTTAACCTACTTACTTTTTTCTAAATAATGATGCTACACT
Source organism: Mellivora capensis (assembly GCA_004024625.1). NCBI lineage: Eukaryota > Metazoa > Chordata > Mammalia > Carnivora > Mustelidae > Mellivora > Mellivora capensis. The sequence continues at coordinate 64,662 of PISX010008739.1, read as the reverse complement.
TACCCAGAGTTTCACAGCTTACAACCTATTTTCACGTTTATCTCATTTTCCATTCGATATTTGCCCTCTGCTCTTTTCTTCCCACGTAGAGGATATTGAATAATTGACTCTAAAATTGGAAAGGACCTTCATTCTGATCAAGACCTCAATCCAATGGTCAGCCTGTCAGCTATTTCCAAGAGGAAAAAATATTAGAGACAGATAGGCTGACCCTTGGGTCAAATAAGGTAGTGAAAGTAATATTTCGTTTTTTCGAGAAGAAAATTTTTTTTACTATTTTTACTTTTACTTCTTTCTTTTCTTTTTTTTTTTTTTCTTAAGGCTCAGCCTACTGGGCCTGTGAACTTTTGCTTTAGGAGCTCTCTGGTCACTTTAATAAAATCCATTAATTCCCACCCTTTGGGGGCTTTGCCAGTCTGCTCTCAACTTTAAACTTCACCGATGTGCTAAGCCCAAGGGGTATGGGTTTCTGGGGGTATAAAATACGTATGTTTTAATTTTGAAGCAGTAGATGTTTCTTTAAAACTTTTTCTTTTCTGGAGCGCCTGGGTGGCTCAGTGGGTTAAAGCCTCTGCCTTCGGCTCAGGTCATGATCCTGGGCCCCGCATCCGGGAGCCTGCTTCTGCCTCTCTCTCTCTGCCTGCCTCTCTGCCTACTTGTGATCTCTGTCTGTGAAATAAATAAATAAAATCTTTAAAAAAACCCACAACTTTTTCTTTTCTTTTCTTCCTTCCTTTTTTCCTTTTTTTTTTTTTTTAAGGATTTTATTTATTTATTTGAGAGAGAGAGCATGCACAAATGGCAAGGGAGGGTCAGAGGGAGAGTGAGAAGCAGACTTCCCGGGGAGCAGGGAGCCAGATGTGGGGCTCGATCCCAGGACCCCAGGATCATGACCTGAGCTGAAGGCAGACAATTGACTGAACCACCCAGGCACCCTTTTCTTCTTTTCTTTTCTTTTCTTTTCTTTCTTTCTTTCTTTCTTTCTTTCTTTCTTTCTTTCTTTCTTTCTTTCTTTCTTCTTCTTCTTCTTATTTTTTTTAGTGATTAGGTACTTCAAATCACATTAATAAACAGTTGGAGCAAATGAAGAGTTACAGGTATGGAATTTAAAATCATTTGCCTCCTCAGTTTGGAATTTTTTATTTCTGACTTCAGTAAAGCCTTGGGTCTGATTTTAACAGAATAACATCCGTTATTCTTATATGGTTCTGATGCAAATACAAATCTAGTGAGGCACATTGATTGTTCTGTGACGCAGAAGAAGAAGATGGAAATGCTGCCCAGCCAGGCTGGGTTTGGTTTGTCGGGTGATTATCTTTTAATGGTACCTTGACGGATGACTGAGTGCCATGCGAAGTCACTGGAAGACAGATGGTTACATGAAATTGTGGGAAAATGGGTGCAAAGGGGAACTGTACTTCCTGAGCCAATGCCATTGACATTTTGGCCACCTGTGCAAACACAATGCCTCGGCTGTAGGATCAGGAGCTGAGGCTCATCACTGTGTAAAAAGGAAAATGAACGAGATGGTGAGTGCAGAGCATAAGATGAAGGCAAAGCCAACCATCCCCAGGTGCACGGAGAGCAGTTCTGGCCACCTTTTCTTCCCGTTGCTAGGGGAGAGAGGAGCTCGAGCCTGGGCACGTGTGCATTAGCAGCTGTGTCCACAAGAGACGACACACCTGCTAACCTGGGATTTGTTCTGTATCAACACTGTAAACAGACACGCACATGTCATCCTTTGCACAGTCTGTTGCAAACTCCAGCTTCAGAGCCGCAGAGAAGAAAATTCAGTGTTGACGAAAAGCAGTCAGTCCTCCGTTAAAATAAATGGAAGGTAAACTGACACAGAAGCTTATCCAAAGTCCGAAGGCTTCCATCTTCTCTCTCTTTCTAAATTAAGGATTCGTCAGGCAAAGTCTCTTCAGAATCCTTTGTTTAGACTTCACGACAAAAAGAGCCCTAGGGAGTCCTTGCCTAGAGGTTTTGTGGTTCTCTTGTGACCATGGAAATTAATCTTCTTCCTGGGAAATCAGCTGTTCACACAACTCAGCTGCTTTCCTTCCCGAAGAAGAATTTCCATTTCTGCCTGGGAATGTCAGATACAGAGACAAGCATGGAGGGTCTCTAAATATTGCCCCCGGGGTACGGACTCCCTGACCCTGCCTCAAGTGCCCTACAGTTTATCCTTTTGTCACCCTCACTGTGCCAGGAAGTTTCTATGTGCCCACAGCTACACCCGCATGTCAGGGGCACTTTGTGCTGTCAGTCACGCGCTGGGAGGTTGGGAGCGAGAAGCACGACCCATCGTTTCTTCATTGACTCGTGACTATAGTTAATCGATATTTATTGTGCTCTCGCCGTGTTTCTGGCTCTCCTTTGGGCAGGAGTGAGGCACTAGTGAGCTCTAGTGGATGCCATCCCAACACCGACAGACCACGCAGTCTGGCGTGGAAGAGCAAACAGTCACGCTGATGAATGTATATATTCACCCTGAGGTATTAAAAATAACAAAGGAACTGCACTTAGACTCCAAGTACTCTGAGGAAACCAGAGTGTTCCCCGGTTAGGAGACCGTGAGGGCAAACTGTGTGTGTGTGACAAGTAAAGAGCGTCCATCTTAGGCCAGGCCCTGTAGTGGAAAGACAGGGAGTGAAGGTGGTGCCTCAGGAGACTGGGGAGGTGGACCAGGCTGAACCACTGGGGGATTAAAGCTCTTGGAGAGAACTTTGGCCTTTATGGTGAAAGCAAATGGGAAGTTAGTCAGCTGATGGGTTTTAGGCAGAGGGGACCCAGTGGGGGCTGGGTTGTAAAAATAAATTTGGCTTTGGGAAGGCAAAGAGCTGGAGAAGGGCCATCTGGGTGGTAGGACTATTGCACTTTAGAACCCTGAAGCTGGTTGGTTAATGTATCCGACATTCCCTCGTCATCACCTCACTGCCGAACACTGTTCGTGTGCATGTCTGTGTCTTCCTCCAGACCCCATGTTCCTTGAGTTTAAGAATGCTGCTCTGTTGGCTTCTGGGTCTCCTGTAGTGTCAGACACCAAGGTTTTCATGTGCACATCCAACAACACTGTGGCTCTTCTTCATCTTACAAGACACGTCAGTAGGCTTAGCAGCAGCTCTCCTGTATTCTGATGAGAACGTTATCTAGCAATCTAATTTATTCTAGAAAGCAGAGGAAGATAAAAATACACTTGCCTTTTCTTTCGCTAAGTCGTATGTGCCTTGAATTTCATTTCCATACATTAATGTCTTCTATAAAATGACCTTTATAGTTCTATCTTCATGTCAACCTAAAGCTTTGCTATTGTTACTATTATTACCATCTCCTCACAGATAGAATAGACATTTTGGGGGAGATTTGCTTCTGAGAGCAATTCCCTATAGAGTTGAAGAAACAAAACCATGTTGGAAATTTGGAAATTTCTGACTTGGAAAATCAGGTGTTGCAGCGATAGGGAGTGGTGTGGTTTGTGGCAGAATCAGGAGAGCATTTGGATTCCAATACAAAATTTACCGTGACCACCAAACACACACTGGGGGGCTAAGTGAGTATGAGTTTGCTGTTTCTCCTTTAAATGATTACGAATGTATTTTCTAAATCCGGGGAAGTAATACAAAATTTCAGTGAGCTTACCTACTCTTAAGGGTTGCGGGCCAAGCACTTTGGAGTGACTGAAGCGGCACACAGAACTGTGTTGTGGTCAGGGGTGGGACCAGCCTGCCTCCCCCAGGACAGTCTCCTCACAGAACTTTGCAGAATAGGCTCGTAATAGTCCTCTGGCTACTCGATCTCTATTTTCTTTTGTAACAGACGGCTACCCTCCCTTCTGTGCCTCAAACAAATTCATATCCAGTGAGAGGCAGGTGTAAAGCTTGTGAATTTGACACAAAGGAAGGTTATTATGATTTTTGAAATCGGGAGCAAAGAAAACATCTCTTCTCACATACCTTGTGGGCAGTCGCTAGGCACAGTTTTGTTAGTGACTTGCCCTCAAAGTGAAAAATGAGGGGCAGATAAGTAGCCCCTGATCTTGCTCCTGCCTGATCCTTAGATTAAGATTAGCTTAGATGCAGGCTGAGAGGTCACACAAGGAGGACGTGGTTTGCTGGGGTTAGCCGTCATTTAAATCACGCACTCAGGAATCTCCTGTAAAGGATATTTTCATAACATATTTCCAGGAGAAAAAGAATTCCAGTTTTGTTGTGCTTTTTTTAAAAAATTAAAATTTAAATTTAAATTTTTCACCAGGGGTGAGCAGTCCTAGTGATTTTGTAAGTGGGAGAATTCTTCCTGTGGTAGAAATCGGGCCTGGGGGGTGGGTGAAGCAGAAGGGAGCAGAACAACAGGATTAATTAAGGGCATCTGCTGCTATGCTCTCTGCAATTTTATGATTCCTAAACGCAACGGACAGTAGCAGAAACAGGCAACAGTGATTTATGTCTGAATTCTGAGCCCTTTAGCAAAACATATCCTCTTGGGGCTGTATTTGTACAATAACAACAATAAAAATATCTGTCTTCCCCATTTTAGTGGGCCGTTGAGAAAATTAGATTATGTGTAGTAAAGCATGTCACATTGATAAGATAATGTGACATCATCATCATCATAGCAAACACATAGCTCTTGTTCTTTGTCAGGCACCACCATTCTTAGCATTTATACTTATTCCTTCACTTAGTTCTTACAATAATTTTATAGGTAGAATAATTTTATAGTTCTCTCATTTTATGGGTGGTAAAAGAGCCACAGAGAGTGGAAGTAACTTGCTCAAGGCTGGCCAGTAAGACTTGGTGCCAGGATTTGAACCCATGCAGTCTGGCTCCAGAAGTTCATGCTTTTAATCACTAGGATTAAAAAAAGGGGGGATGGGTGCCTGGGTGGCTCAGTTGGTTAAGCCACTGCCTGCTGCTTGGGTCATGTTCCCAGAGTCCTGGGATCAAGTCCCATATCAGGCTTCCCCTGCTCTGCAGGGGACCTGCTTCTCCCTCTGCCTGGCACTCCCCCTGGTTGTGCTCTCTCTCTCTCTCTCTGTGTCAAATAAATACATAAAATCTTTAAAAAAATAAATAAAAATAAAGGGGGTGAAGCATAGACTTTTTTTTTTTTAAGATTTTATGTATTTATTTGACAGATCACAAGTAGGCAGAGAGGCAGGCAGAGAGAGAGAGGAAGAAGCAAGCTCCCCGCTGAGCAGAGAGCCCAATGTGGGGCTCGATCCCAGGACCTGGGATCATGACCTGAGCTGAAGGCAGAGGCTTTAACCCACTGAGCCACCCAGGTGCCCCAAAGCATAGACTTTTAACTACACAAGAAGACCAACATTTGAATCCTGGCTTCATGGGCTATGTTATCATAGTCAGATCTCTCTCTCTCTCTCTTTTTTTTTTAAAGATTTTTAAAATTTACTTGACAGAGAGAGACACAGCAAGAGACGGAATACAAGCAGGGGGAGTGCTAGAGGGAGAAGCAGGCTTCCTGCTGAGCAGGGAGCCTAATGTGGGTCTGGATCCCAGGACCCTGCGATCCTGACCTGAGCCAAAGGCAGATGCTTAATGACTGAGCCACCCAGGTGCCCCTGTGGTCAGATCTCTTAAGCAGTCTGAACTTCAGTTTGCTCATCATAAAATAATACCTACTTATAGATGTTTGGTGAGGACTAAATAAGAAAAAATGCGAAGTTCAGTGTTTAATCAATAGAAGGCATGTGATGCATTATTATTATTTATTCACGATGAGATGGTATATTTGTCTGCTCAGGCTGTCCTAACAAAGATACCACCAACTGGGTGACTTAAACAAAATAAATCTATTTTTTCACAGTTCTGAAAGCTGGAAGTCCAAGATCCAGGTACTAGTATGGCAGTTTTCTGAGACCCCTCTTCCTGGCTTATAGGTGGTCTCCTTCCTGCCGTGTCCTCAGGTGGCCTTTTCTCCACCCAGGTGCGGAGAGAGATTGCTGGTGTCTCTTCCTCTTCTTGTAAGGATTAGGGTCCCACCCTTATTATCTCATTTAACTTTAATTACCTCCTTATAAGGTCCTATTCTCCAAATGCAGTCACATCGGAGGTTAGGGCTTCCACTTATCAGTTTGGGGGAGACACAATTCAGTCCTTAACAAGTGGGTAGCAGGGGAGGGAGAATTGGAAGGATAGAAGTGTTTGGAATATTTTGACATACATTTACTTATTTATTTATTTTATTAGTTTATTATTTTAAAAAGATTTTTTATTTATGTTTTTGAGAGAGTGAGCAAGGGAGAAAGAGCACAAGCCAGGAGAAGGGACAGAGGGAGAGAAAGAAGCAGGTTACCCACTGAAAAAGGCAGTTTGACATAGGACTTTGATCCCAAGATCCTGGGATCATGACCTGAGCAAAAGGCAGTCCTTAACTGACTGAGCCACCCAGGTGCCCTGGAGTAGTTTGACGTTTAAAGTAGATTTCTTGGGTGGCTCAGTTCCTTAAGCAACTAACTGCCTTCTGCTCAGGTCATGATCCTGAAGTCCCAGGATCAAGTCCCGCATCAGGCTCCCAGCTTGATGGGGGGTTGGCCTCTCACCCTCTCACTCTCTCTCACTTTCTCTCTCTCTCTTAAATAAATAAATAATAAAATGTTTAAAAAAATAAATAAAGTAGATTTCTTGGATGTCAATTCTGGAGGAAGAAGTAGCTGTCAGCTCTGTGTAGTAAATTAGTAGATATACAACACACTCATAACTGGATGCCATTTGTCTTCTACTCAGAGCTATAGAAAATGTCTCCATACTATTTATTTTTGCTCTTTTAGGTGAGCCTGAATTTAAATACATTGGGAATATGCACGGTAATGAGGCTGTTGGACGGGAACTGCTCATTTTCCTGGCCCAATACCTGTGCAACGAGTACCAAAAGGGCAATGAGACGATTGTTAAGCTGATCCACAACACTCGTATCCACATCATGCCTTCCCTCAACCCGGACGGCTTTGAGAAGGCTGCCTCTCAGGTGAGTTCCAGCCAGCCCAGAGCAGGGAACACTCTCTTCACTCTGTGTTTGAACATGTGTGCTTGTCTGTAAGTAATACTGCACTCACATCAATCTTATGGACAAGGCCTGGGAGGATATAAGTGATACGCTATTCATCTTGCTGCTAAGAAAAAAGTTCAGAAGGTAAGGGATGGTGGGTGAGAGTTTCTTCAGCAGAGATTACGAATGAATTTGGTTCAGTCAATATTTAATTAATGTTTTGTTTTGTTGTTAAATAAATCATATTGAATTTACCCACGTTTGTGACTAGGTAAATTTCCTTCTAAAAAGCTGAAAGAAGGACTACTGCCAAGCGTTGAAGATTAATGCTATTGCTGTCCTTGAATGAGATGATGTCATAGCGCCCTCTACTGACATGAAGGAAGAAAAAATGTTGGCCGGATCAATGTTGCAGGGGTGTTTAATTCTTGTCTATGTGTGATCAGTAAAGTTTAAAAAAAAAAAAAAAGAAAGAAAGAAAACAAAACAAAACCCCGCCACCAACAAAATCCTCTCCTACCTCTGAAATGAAATGCATACATTTTAACTGTTAGAGAAGCTGGAAAGTAATGACAGTTTAAGAGAAGATCAATGCTGTGTGTTCCCTTTTTGTTTGCACAGGCATGGAGAACATTAGTTGTTTTCTACAGCGTGAAGTGACTTTCTTATTTTATGGGAGTATTGGTATGTTTATCTATAGTTAGGAAGTTGATTTTTACCTTAAAAATAAAACATCCAGTGATGTGACAGTTTGACATTGTAAGAAACCCAAACAGGATTTCTGTAAATAACACTGATAAAATTTCTAAAGTTAGAAAAATTCTAATAACATAGAGAATTAAGTTGTTTACTATTTTAAGATGATATTCTGATCTGTAAGACAGAATGGACAAAAAATTATCATTGTTATTTTCTGTAGTAGATTTTTATTCTTTGGAGTCTAAAGGGTCTGAGCTTATATAACTTCAAGAATATGGGAATTAGCTCTATATCATAGATTATGTAAAATTTAATAGTAAAACAAGAAAATATGCATTATGGAATGTAGCTAAATGTCTTGGAAATCTAGGTTATACCATTACTGAAATGAAGGATTTAAAATTGAACAGAAATTTCTCAACTTACAAAGCTCTTGAACTTTGTTCCAGAGCTCATATTTTGTCATAAAGACTGTAAGAGGGAGGAATCTTACTAATATGTATATAATTCATGTTAAACTTATTCTAAACCTCCGATCTTCTTTAGTAATTTATTCTTTTGAATATTTAAAAAATAGATTCCTGTGATTTACAGAGCCAATGAATATTTCACTTAAACCCAACTATAGACTGGCATGCTTTGAAAGGTATCATCTATTACTGATATATATATATATAGATTTTTTTTGTAGTTTGATGATAATTATCTTTCAAATATAATTATTATTAAAATTCCAGATATTATTCATTGAAAATATTTTTGAAATTACCATAACAAATACTTTAAGCCTGATACCTTCATGTGTTTGTCAGTAAGAGTGAAAATTCAGTTTTGAGAGAATATTTATTATTGAAATAAATAATTAATTCTAATAAACGATTTTAAAATTTATTAATGAAGACCTTAACTAGATAGTAACAATAAGAATAAATAACTTACTATTTTTCTTCTTGATTTTTTTAGCCTGGTGAGCTCAAGGACTGGTTTGTGGGTCGCAGCAATGCCCAGGGAATAGATCTGAATCGGAACTTTCCAGACCTGGATAGGATAGTTTATGTTAACGAGAAAGAAGGTGGTCCAAATAATCATCTGTTGAAAAATCTGAAGAAGATTGTGGATCAAAACACAAAGGTAGGGAAAATACTTCGTTTCCTTGGGTTCTATCCTCTAGCCTAAGGAAGTATGTTCTAATATCTTCATCATAATGGAGGACGTAGCAGTAATGTTAAGCTTGCGTGGGATAGTTAGCTGGCACTTGGAAAGTCATGGCTGGACCCCCTGGAATTGGGCAGGGCATGTCAAGAGAATGGGAGGAGAGGGAGGGGATAGGAGGAAGGAACCTAGTTGTGTCTTTGAATGTCTTCATGGCCCTTTCAGAGGACCTGTATCACCACATCACAGCATTTCATATTGTTGATTTTTTTCTTCTTTTCTAGAACCTTCTCTTTCTTTGCTTCACACAATTCTACTTTCTCCTGCTCCTTCTACTGCCTTTCCAGTTACTGCTCGGCTTCTTTCCCTGCTTCCCCTACCTTGGCTAAGTGCTGGCCTTCAAGATGCCATCCGCTACCCTTATCTCTTTCTCTACAGATCCATCTCTCCAGCTCCCAATCTCTTGTGGAGTTCTTTCTTTATTTTACTTGCTCACTGAGTCTCTTCATCTGGTGACATGCGGGGCTGCAAAACCAAACATTTTCCGTAAGAAAACAGTGTTTTCTCTTACTCTGTGATCAAAGCCTTGGTTTTTCCATTACTGTCATCACCACCAGCAATCACTTGGAGGATCTCAGTGATCTCAGGGCCCTAAAGCTTCTTCAGTCTCTCCTCTTCTGCAAACTCATTCCACTGCTTGGTTCAGGCCCCCACTGTCTCTTGCTCATGAATACAAGCAGTCCCCTCTTCTTGTTTTGGGTTCAGCTTCTCCCAACTCTGTTCAATCTTCTCGAATCCCTTGAGAGTGATCTTCCTGCACAAATTATTGCTCCATTACTTAAAAAAACCTTGCCAGTTCTCCATTGCCCAGAGGATAAAGTGAAAACTCAGTATGTCAGAATTATGTGATGGTTTAGTCGTCTGGAGACTCTGGGGGCAGCCTGGCTCCATGTTTGCTGCATGAGTTTTGGAAAGTTATTTAACCACTGTGTGCTTCTGCTTCTTCTACTGCAGTATGGAGATGATAATAGTATCTACCCCCTTGGGTGGTATAAGGCTTGAGTGAGTTAATATATATAAAGTGTTTGAAGTCAGGACCTACAACTATGATTACCATTTCGGCAAAATTGCTCAGGACTCTGTGTTATGTACCTTAGAATTAGATGGGTGCATTGACATATCCACTAAACATTTCATGCTCCTTCAAACCAATATTGTTTGAACACTGTTTTCAATTACTTGGAGAGATCTAGAGCCATCATGGAGGAAAGGTGGAGAAGAACTGCTGTTGGCAGCTCTCCATTCTTCTTCTGTGTTTCCAGGCAATTCTGCTCTGGCTCATCAACTCCTTTTTCTACCTTTCCGAAGTGAGGATGTGGAAAGTACAATTTCTCCATCTTATTATAGTGCCAAGGCCATTCAAGTTTCCCTTGGTCCCTGGCAGCTGCTGGCTGACCCACTCCTTAATCTGGCTCTGATAGTCCATGGACTCCAGTCCACCAACTCCTTTTTGCTCCCTAAGCGAAGCATTTTCTAGTAATTTTATGTCTTCATATGTGTTGTTCCAAACACCTAGAATGTTCTTCCCTTTCCTTCCATGTCACCTCCTCTGTGAAGCCTTCTGCTCTTCCAGACAGATCCTGTTAAGCTTCCCTTCCATTCTTTAAAAATATTTCCAGTCTGGTGCTTATAGCTATATAGAACTGTATTTGTTATTATTATTATTTCTATAGCTATTTTCCCTTTTAATTCTAGATTTCAGTTTTTTGGTTGCAAGAATTATGGTTTATATTTGAGTCCGACACATAGTAAGCTGAAAACCTGTTATGAACGAATGCAATCCAGTCTGGCAAGCAAGTCACAGTATCTGAAAATCCACAGCTGGAGCTCCAGACAAGCATTCATTATGCGGTTGGGGACTAGATAGAGGATCCAGGAGATAGGGAGGGTTCTGGATTACCGGTGTAAGGTTCCTATAACTTTCCTGCCTATATTTAGGATTCCTTTCAGAAACTTCGGCTAAGCCTACAAGTGGAAACTGGTCTCAGAAAAGGGCTGCCAGGGGCTGAGGATTCTAGTAGAACCTGATTAGTGAGTGACTTAAACATTTCTGCTTCTGAGTCACAGATACATTTGTAATTTCTCAGCCTCTGGTGCAATTTTCTTGGATGAAGGGAGAGCTGGAAGGACAGAAGATGGTCTTTTTTTTTTTTTTTCTTAACCAGAGGTAAAAAGAGGGCAGTCCTATGTGGTAAGCTGTGAGGGATAAGGCAGAAATGAAAAACCACAGTGGAAGCCCAGTGCTGATATCATCGGGCAGGCTCTCCCCATTGCTTACACTAAGCTGCCTATGCTTCTCCATTAAATCTAAGAAATGGGACAAATAATGCCTGCTACCTTGCATAGAAGAATCTATGGAATAAACTCATGTCCATAGGACATCTGATGGGTAGCCTTTGCACAGTGCCGTACACTTTCCATCTGCACCACTTTCTTCTTCCCCAACAGAACCCATGTAATATTTGCAGAACCATGGTGTTAGGTGTTTGCTTATTTCTAGGGTAAGCAATACTTATTTAAAAGATATATGCTGGTGGTGGGTATTAAGGAGGGCACGTATTGCATGGAGCACTGGTGTGGTACATAAACAGTGAATCTTGGAACACTGAAAAAAATAAAATTAAAAAAGAGACATATGCTCATGGTACTTAAAAAAATTAGAACTTCTTTAGAGATCTATTTATTTATTTTAGAGTGAGAGAGTGTGCAAGGGAGCATGTGGGGGGAGGGGCAAAGAGAGAGGGAGAGAGAGAATCTCAAGCAGACTCCCCAGTGATCACAGAGCCTGAAGCAGGGCTCTATCCCAGTACCCTGAGATCATGACCTGAGCCAAAATCAAGATTCTGGGGGCGCATAGGTGGCTCAGTCATTAAGCGTCTGCTTTGGCTCAGGTCATGATCCCAGAGTCCTGGGATCGAGCCCTGCATCAGGCTTCCTGTTCAGCGGGGAGCCTGCTTCTCCCTCTCCTACTCCCTGTCTAACTGTCTCTCTCAAATAAATAAAGTAAATTAAAATAATAATAAAAATAATATTTTAATTTTTTAAATTTAAATTTTAATATAATTTTAATCTTTAAAAATAATAATAATTAAAACAAAATATCAAGATTCTGCTGCTTAACTGACTGAGCCACCCATATGCCCCCCAAATTAGAGCTTTAATTAGATATAAAAATATCTCAATGCCAATGCTTTTTCTGGGTGAAGGTAAACTAAAGAGAAATACATAAAAATTTAAATTAAGTCTCTTGTCTGGAACAGAATCAAGGTTTGTTTACATTAGGCTAAATCTTCAGTAAACCTGCATAATAATCCTGGAATGGTATTATTCATGTCTGGTTCATCTTCTCTTTTTTCCATCTTTGTCATTAAGACCGAGACTGTGTTTAGGTGCTGCCCAGTAGGAGACATGTCGTAGGCATTTCGGGAATGTTATCACACATCTTGCCTTTTCTTACTCCCCCTTCTCAGTTTCTATATCCCTTACTGTAACTTCTATATTTGTTTTATTTTTATGGAGATACAACTGACATATAAAATACAATTAATTTCAGATGTACAGCATAATGATTTGGTATTTGTATATATTGTGAAATGATCATCATCTTAAGTGTAGTTACCATCAGTCACCATACATAGTTGTAATTTTTTTCTTGTGACAGAACATTTAAGATCTACTCTCTTAGTAACTTCAAATATAGAATACACAGTATTTTTAACTGTAGTCACCATGTTGTACATCACATCCCCATGACTTCTTTTATAACTGGAAGTGTATGCTTTTTTTTTTTTTTTAATAAACATGTAATGTTTATATCCCCAGAGGTACAAGTCTGTGAATCGCCAGGGGTAGTGTATACCTTTTGACCACCTTTACTCATTTCCCTCCCCATTGCCACCCCCCCCCCAAACTGTCTCTGGCCACCACCAATCTGTCCTTAGAGTGGTTTTTAAAATTTCAAGCTTTGTAGGAATTTGGGGTTAAAAATGCAGACTTATGAATGCAGATTCAGGAAGTCTGGGGTGTGTACACTGTGGGAATGGGCGATGAAAAGGCATCTGCATTTCTACCACGTGTTCCAGAGGCTTTCCCTGTTCTTCTGAACCTCTGAATAAAAGCTCTCCCTTGCTGGCCTGGAGTTCTTCCTGCTGTCTTTTCTCATCTGTTCTTGGGCTCTTTGGCCTGGTTATCTGGGCTCAGTACACGAGCCTGGGCCTGGATTGCTTGAAAATGGAGTCGATTAAAATGAATCAAACAACTTTATTAAACTTATGCTTGTGTTGTGAAGAAATGGAAATAAATATGGCTTTAATATATTTTAAGAGCCAAAGCCATCTAGTTATAGAAAATAAATTTAAGCTATATTTACAGTCTTTAAATGGAAATTTTAAAGATAGGTCATAATTGGTTCTAGATTCTCTTGGGGCTCAATCTTAGAGATGTTCCAGAGGCTTCTCTATGGATTACTTAAATATATAATTACAGTACCCAGGGGATCTCAGTATTTAGTCAGCCTAAAAAATTCTTTTAGTAGCTAGAGACAAACTGAATTTAATTTGTCAAATTGTGGAATTTACTTGCTTGCTTTTGAATATATCGGTAACATGTATATTACGAAGTGTATATATAAGAATTAGCAGTAGGCTAAACCTAATAGCTGAATATGACTTCGTGTATTCAGGACTGGATCTTTGTTCCAAAAGAGTTTTTTTTTTTTTAATGTTTTATTACAAAATTATTATGCTATTATGAAAAAAAGATAAAGCAAATACAGATGAGGAGAAAAAGAACGCATTATCCTGTAGTCTTAAATGACCACCATTCACATCTTGGAATGTTTCCTTTAGAATTATAATTATTATTTTTAAAGCTTTTATTTATTTATTTGACAGAGATAACAAGTAGGCAGAGAGGCAGACAGAGAGAGAGAGAGGAGGAAGCAGGCTCCCTGCTGAGCAGAGAGCCCAATGAGGGGCTCGATCCCAGGACCCTGGGACCATGACCTGAGCCGAAGGCAGAGGCTTAACCCACTGAGCCACCCAGGTGCCCCAGAATTATTTTTTTAATGTCTGTATCAATCTATAATCATATGGGAGCATGCCATGCACACTGTTCTGAACACTTTTAGGTGAATAATAAATCCAAAAGCACAGTCTGCCCCTGTAGGGCTTTGCCTCCTGAGCTCCCACTCAAACCAATCCTTTGCCTGAGGCAGTGCTTGCTTGCTTTCCCCCAAACCTACCTGCCTCCTTTTTTTTTTTTTTTTAACTCCTCTCTTTTCCTCTTATCCAAAGCCTACCTGTTTTTCCCCCCAAGGCCTAGAGGAGTTCCATTTCCTTCCTAAAATCTTCCATGATCTTCCAAACCGCAGAGATTTCTCCTGCTTCTGAACTCATCAAGATATTTGTCAGTACCTATCACTGGGTTTGAGTAAATAGAAGAAGGGGTTGTACAAGGAAGAGGATTGGAAAGAAATTCAATACTACAAGGAAAACTTTGAACAGAATATAAAAGAATGTATTAAACTCATATCATATAATATTATTGCCATTTTTTTTAGCAGTTGAGCCTAATAAATCATAAATTCATTACAAAGAAAAGCATATGCATTTTTTGGATTAAAGATTGTTCCTGGGGGCACCTGGGTGGCTCAGTGGGTTAAAGCCTCTGCGTTCGGCTCAGGTCATGATCTCAGGGTCCTGGGATCGAGCCCCACGTCGGGCTCTCTGCTCAGTAGAGACCCCGCTTCCCCCTCTCTCTGCCTGCCTCTCTGCCTACTTGTGATCTCTGTCTGTCAAATAAATAAATAAAATCTTTAAAGATTGTTTCTGATTAAATGTTCTGTATTAGTTATTTTAAGGTTGATTTAAATCAAAACTTAAGATGGATTTAATTTGAATTAATTTGAATTCTCGAAACAAATTTAAGTATGTATAAGAATTTAGTATATCATAAGGGAGTTTTTCAGCTCATCGTGGAAAGAAAGGATAATTCAATAAATGAAATTGAGATAAATCCATCTCACAAATATCAGCACAGAGCAAAGTAAAATCTATATATAAAAAGTATGAACTTACAAAAAGAAAACTTTGGTAAATATATAGTTTTGGGAGGGAGATAGAACTTTTTAAATCCCTTTTATAGAAAAATTGGCACATGGTGGCCACTAAATAGTTATTGAATGAATGAATAAAATACGAAAGCAAATGAGACCATAAAGAAAAGATCAGTAGATTTGACAACATAAATATCTTAATATTTTGTATTTTAATTATCATTGTTATTAAATTTAAAAAACTGAATTTGAAAGACAAATGAAAAACTCAGAAAATATCTATAATATAAGGGTTAGTGTTTTTACTAAGTAAGCAACCCTTGCAAATTAGCAAGAGATCAACATTTCAATAGAAAAATCAATTAAACCATGTATAAATATGTCACCAAAGACTAAACATAAATGGTCACTAAACATGCAAAAATGGTTCCAGTTTTATTGGTTAATCAAAGAATGCACAGTTATAAAAATTCTAATTTGTCATGTGTCAAAGTGACAGATTTAAAAAAAACAAAATGTTTAATAAGCATTAGCTATTATTTTTTTCATGATTAAGGATGATATATCCATATATTGGATACTATTCAGCCATTAACCTAGTAACTTAGAAAGCTATTTGACAGCATGCAAAAGTATTTGTTACCCATTATTAAACGAAAAAGGTTCTCATACAAATTATACATAAATTATCACATTTAAAAAATTACATTAGTGCATTGGAAAAAGACTACAAAAGATACATATAAATGTTAGCAGTTTAGATCTTTAGATGGTAAACTTATGGGTCATTTTAATCTTCTTTCTTTGTGTTTGTCTCCTTTACATTTTCAACAAAAGATATTTTTTATAGGAAGAATGAGATAAACCAATCAAATAAATAATAAAAACAACACCATATTCTTTTTTTTTTTTTAATATTTTATTTATTTGGCAGAGAGAAATCACAACTAGGCAGAGAGGCAGGCAGAGAGAGAGGAGGAAGCAGGCTCCCTGCTGAGCAGAGAGCCCGATGCGGGGCTCCATCCCAGGACCCTGGGATCATGACCTGAGCTGAAGGCAGAGGCTTTAACCCACTGAGCCACCCAGGAGCCCCAACAACACCGTATTCTAAATCACACTTTTTCACGATTATAAGTTCCCTACATGAAAAATAGGAAAAGAAGAGAGAACATTTAAGGAAACATTTCCTTAAACATTTCCTTAAAACATTTCCTTAAACATTTAAGGAAATTCAAACACTATTGAAATATGTTTTATTATAAGTGAGAAAGAGAGAGATGGAAATGCTGCTCTTACTGGAAGCTTTTTTATTTTTATGACAATTTAACTACATTAAAGTATCAAACTATATATCAATACTGAAAAAAACATGGACTTTATAGTTTTATAGACTAGATTTGAGTTCTCAGTTGTATGAACTTGGACATGTTATTAACATGGTTAATCCCTAGATTCTTCCCTGTGAAAGGGGCATGAAATCTTTTTCTTTCCAATGGGGATTTTGTGAAGCTCACAACTGAGACTGAACAGGGATACAGAAATACAAGGTCTCGTAACCATCACACCCTTCTGCTGCTGTTAGATTTTCCATTCCAAAGAAGAATATGGATCACAGCACCAGGAATTTTTTTTTTTTTTTTAAATCAACAAGATACTTGGGAGATTTTCTAGTTACTATTAAAACCTCATCATATGAATCACGTGTCTGGCTCCAGATGAATTCTTTGGTATAAATTTCTTTCCTCTTTTGTTTTGCTACCAGGATATGAGGTGTTGTGAGTCATTAAATTAAGGCAAAATGAATTTCTGAAACTTCTGCCTTTGTTTAAGATGGCTTTCCCAAAGTAAGGTGGTATTTTACAGTGAGTTTTGGAAGAGACCCAATTTAATATTTTTTTGTAGAGACAATGTTAGAGGTACTTGGAGGGAATTGGAAAAATAGTAAGCCATTAAAGAAGATAATAAATAATAATAATTAGTAACGAAAGAAATAAAATTTGTCATACATTTTTAGAGCTCAACCACTGTGGAGAAAGAACCTTGTTCTTCAGTCCAACTATTTTCTTTTCTCTTTGTCTTACTCTTAGCTGTTATTAACAAAGATCAGATGGAAGTGTCCCAGAATTTGTAAGTGATTTGCATGATGGTTTTTAAGTTTCAAAGAGAAAAAAGGTAAAAAAAAAAGAGAGAGAGAGAGAAAATCTGGCAGCTCACAAAAGTAAAACATTTAAGGAAATTCAAACACTACTGAAATATGTTTTATTATAAGTGAGAAAGAGAGAGATGGAAATGCTGCTCTTACTGGAAGCTTTTTTATTTTTATGACAACAACCACAAAGTGCTTAAAAGAAGACCTATGACCAGCTTTTGATTATTGTTGTTGTTTTTTCTTTTCTGTCTTTCCTGCCGAGCGATCCCACCAGTGATAACCAAATGTATAACCCTTCTACTCTCTAATCTTTAATACAGCTCGCTCCTGAGACCAAGGCGGTTATTCACTGGATTATGGATATTCCTTTTGTGCTCTCGGCCAATCTCCACGGAGGAGACCTTGTGGCCAATTACCCCTATGATGAGACGAGGACTGGTAGGTGTTCTTCCTGCTTCTCTAATGGTTCAAGGCTTATAATTGCTTTGTGATGGTTTATAGGATTATTTCTATAATACCCTTTTAAGGAACTGGCCATTAAATGATTTTGCCTGGAGAAGGACGTAAGTTTATTTCATGTGGCAGTGGTATAAATATTTGGCAGAAAAAGACTATAATTTTTTAATAAGTTTAGTGGAAGAGGAATATGATCGCGTTGGAATGCAAGAGAAAGGGAGAAAACAGAGGTCATGAACTTGGTCACTCTTGAACCCAGATAGAAACAAGAGATAATGGAAATTATGCAGTTTGTGTACAAGAGGGTTTAAAAATGAAAGCGGTCTTTTTGGAGCTTGATCAGGGCCTGTGTCGATCTCTCCGTGTCTTACCGTGCACTCCTGCTTTTGCATTTGGGACCCTTCCTAGTGGTGTCGGGAAGAGGAACTGGTGCTTTGACTTTCTTGAACTAGTTTTAGTTAAATTTCAGGGAGAGCGAGCTTTAGCCAGATAGTTATTTTCAACTTACTTTTTGTTGTTCCAGCGAATTTCCCACTTTGGATGGATTTTCAGGGGCCTTTGAAGTATTCGTTCTTTGCAAGCACATGATGATAATTTTAGATATTGGAAACTTTGAGCCTTGAAGAAAGTCTTTGGTGAAACATCATTAAAATTTAGAGATTTTGTAGTTTGTCAATAGCTAGGAAATTTTAAAACCTGGCATATTTTATCATATATGAAGAAGACTACAGTGTATCAAAATATATATAATTTGTTTCCATATTACACATGGGAGTTTTTTTTTTAAGTTTTATTTATTTATTTGACAGATCACATGCAGGCAAGCAGGCAGAGCAACAGGCAGAGAGAGGGGGAGGCAGGCTCCCTGCTGAGCAGAGAGCCTGATGTGGTCCTTGATCCCAGGACCCTGAGATCGTGACCTGAGCCGAGGGCTGAGGCTTAACCCACTGAGCCACCCAGGCACCCACATTTTTTATGTTTTTACTTTATTTTTATTTTATTATTATTTTTAAAAAGATTTTATTTATTTATTTGAGAGAGAGAGAGCACATGTGAGCATGAGCAGAGTGAGAAGCAGACTCCCAGCTGAGCAGGGAAGCCCCACCCCGGGGCTCAATTCCAGGACCCCGGAATCAGGGTCATGATCCCAGATCCTGGGATGGAGTCCTGCATGGGGCTCCCTGCTCAGCGGGGAGTCTGCTTCTCCTTCTCCCTCTGCTGCTCTCTCTCTCAATCCATCAAATAAATAAATAAATAAATTCTTCTAGAAAAAAAAAAAACATCATCAAGAGACAACATTGAATCACGCTTTGGAAAACACGCAGAGCTCTTTGGTCTATATTGATTTCTTTAATCCTGTGGTTTTATTTTCTAGGTAGTGCTCATGAATATAGCTCCTGCCCAGATGATGCCATTTTCCAAAGCTTGGCTCGGGCATACTCCTCTTTTAACCCACTCATGTCTGACCCCAATCGGCCACCGTGTCGCAAGAATGATGATGACAGCAGCTTCATAGATGGAACAACCAATGGTGCTGCTTGGTACAGTGTTCCTGGTGGTGAGTGTCCGTTTCACCTTGTGCTTCGGAGGTAGTTAATTATTTGTAATTACCATTTAGATGTAGAGAGCTTTCAGTACTCAGACATTAAAAAATAGATGGAACCTATAGTTCACCCATTAAAATTAGTTTTCTGAATGAATGGTTGCTATGTGTAGTTTTGTTTTTGTTGATTTTTAAAAATCAAGATGCTAATTGAAGACATAAGAATGAACTAAAGACGTCCATGGGGAAAATATAGATTGAGTATTGTGAAATACCCTACTTTTCAAATTCGAGCCTTAGGGAATAAGAGCTTCCTTGTTATATGTTAGTTAAGCTTTTAGGCAGAAGAATATATTGGAGGGCAGTATATCTTCATCCATATACCTTTTATTTTTCTTTTAAACGATGGGATAATGGGGACTGTTTGATGTGGAATATTAGTTAATATTCACTACTGTAATAAGCACTGTTAGATCATGAAGATCTTTACCTTTTATGGGGTCTGAAAAGGGAAAAGGCAGCACAGCCACTGGAGGAAGCCATCTTCTAGGCAACCAGGGCAGCAGTCTTGGCTCCCTTTGCCCAAGTAGACTTCATAGAACTCTTTATTTTCATGGCTAGCTGGACCACCAACAGTTATGTAACATTCTACCCGGTATGAAGAATGAAATGTAAAGATACTGATTTTTTTTTTCCCCTCTTTGCCCGAGAATGATTTTCTATGACCCACCTGGAAATGCTAGAGAATTAGGGCAGTAGCAGCACTAGCGAATTATAGGGTTTGGGTTTGTTTAATATGTTTCTTTTATTGAATTATCCCCGGAGAAAAATATTTTTCCTGATATTTGTTGAATTTTAATCATGAAAAGATATTGAATTTTGTCAAAATCTCTTTATGCAACTTTTGAGATTATCATGATTTTTATCTTTCATTCTATCAATGTGGTGTATCTCATTTGTTGATTTGTTTATGTTGAACCATCATTATACCCTAAATATACATTTTACTTGATCATTCTGTATGATCCTTTCAATGTGCTGTTGAATACAGTTTGCTAGTATTTTATTGAGAATTTTTGCAACTATATTCATCAGGAATATTGGCCTGTTGTTTTCTTTTCTTGTAATGTCCTTTTCTGGCTTTGGTATGAGGGTGATGCTGGCCTGTAAAATGAGTTTGGGAGTGTTTCCTTCTCTTCTATTTTTGGGAAGAGTTTTAGAAGGATTGGTGTTAATTCTTCTTTAAATGTTTGGTAGAGTTCACCAGTGAAACCATATTGTCTTGGGCTTTTCTTTTTTGGGAAAGTTTTGATTGCTGGTTCAATCTTCTTACTAGTAATTGATCTGTTTTCAGATTTTCTGTTTCTTCATAATTTATAATTCAGTCTTGGTGGGCTGTATGTCTCTAGAAATTTACCTGTTTCTTCTAGGTTATCCAATTGTTGTTCTATAATCATTCATAGTAGTCTCCTAAGATCCTTTGTATTTCTGTCATATCAGTTGTAGTAATGTCTCCTCCTTGATTTCTGATTATTTTTTGAGTTTTCTAACTCTCTTAATTCTTACTCTAGTTAAATGTTTGTGAGTTTTGCTTACCTTTAAAAAAAAACCCCAGCTGTTAAATTTGTTGATCTTTCCATTTGTTTTTCTTGTCTGTATTTCATTTGTATCTGCTCTGATCTTTCTTATTTCCTTCTTTTTGCTAATTTTGGACTTAGTTTGTTCTTCTTTTTCTGGGTCTTTGATGTATCAAGTTAGATTGTTTATTCAAGATCTTTCTTTTTTCTTAATGCAGGCATTATAATAAACTTTCCTCTTAGAACTGCTTTTACTGCATCCTGTAAGTTTTGGTATGCCGTGTTTCTATTTTTGTTTGTTTCATAATATTTTGGTTTTCCTTTTGATTTCCTTTTTGACCCATTAGTTGTTCAGAGGTCTGTTGTTTTAATTTTCTACATAATTGTGAATATATCCTGCATAATATTCCATGTGGGCTTGAGAAGAATGTTAATTCTGCTGTTGGGTGGAATGTTCCATATATATCTGTTAGGTACATTTGGTCTAACATATAGTTCAAGGGCAGTTTTTACTTATTGATTTTTGACTGGATAATCTATCCATTGTTGAAACTGGGATAATTAAGTCTCCTATTATTATTGCATTATTGTTTATTTTTCCCTTTAGGTCTGTTAGTATATTTGGCTTAATATATTTAGATGCTCCAGTGTTGAATGCATATATAATTTTCAAGAGTTATGTCCTTTGAGAAATTTACCCTTCTATCTATAATGACCATTTTGTCTCTTGTTATAGATTTTTGGCTTAAAGTGTATTTTGTCTGATAAAAGTATAGCTACCCCTACTCTTTTTAGGTTTCCACTTGCATGGAATATCTTTTTCCATTCCTTCACTCTAAGCTTTCCTTGTCCTTGAAGATGATGTGAGGCTCTGAGGCTCTGGTAGGCACCATATAGTTTGATCCTGGTTTTTTTTTTTTTTTTTTTTCCGCTGTTTTTAAATCTGTTCAGATACTCTATGTCTTAATGGAGAATTTAAACCATTAACATTTAAAAGACATATTAATACCATCTTATTGTTTTCTGGTTGTATTTGTAGTTCCCTTGTTCCTTTCTTCCTCTCTTTCTGACCTTCTTTGTGAGTTGATCATTTTCCTTAGTGATATGCTTTAGTTCTTATACATTTGTCTTTTGTGAAGTATAAGTTTTTGCTTTGTGGTTAGCATGAGACTTACATCCTATAGACATAACAGTCCATTTTAGGCTGATAACAACTTAATTTTGATCATTTACAATAAGACATTTTATACCATGCCCCACCAATATTTTGTTTTTGATATCACAGTTTACATTCTTTTATGTTATGTATTCATTAATAAATTATTGTGGCTATAGTTATTTTTAATACTTTTGTCCTTTAATTTTCATACTAGAGTTAAGTGACTAAGACTACCATAACACAGTGTTAGAGTATTTTGGATTTAACTCTATACCTACCTTTACCAGTGTGTTGCATTTTTTTTATATGTTTCCATATTACAAATTAGTATTCTTTCATTTCAGCTTCAAGAACACTTTGGAGTATTTCTTGTAAGACAGTTCTAATGGTAATGAGATCCTTCAGCTTTTGTTTGGGAAAGTCTTTTTTTTTTTTTAAAGATTTTATTTATTTATTTGACAGAGAGGTCACAAGTAGGCAGAGAGGCAGGCAGAGAGAGAGGGGGAAGCAGGCTCCCTGCCACGCAGAGAGCCCGATGCGGGACTCGATCCCAGGACTCTGGGATCATGACCTGAGCCGAAGGCAGCGGCTTAACCCACTGAGCCACCCAGGTGCCCTGTTTGGGAAAGTCTTTATCGCCTTATTTCTGAAGGACAACTTTGCTGAGTATAGTTTTCTTGGTTGGCAGTTTTTTTCTTTCACTTTGAATAAATCATCTCACTGTCTCCTGGCCTATGAGGTTACTGCTGAGAACTCTCCTGATAGCCTTATGTGTGGGGGTGGGGGTGATTCTTTTGTAAGTTATAAGCTTTTTTTTTTTTTTTCCCCCTTTAGCTCCTTTTAAGATTATCTTTTTTGTCCTTGAGTTTTTTGATTACTTTTTTCTAATACATCCTGGAGAAGATCTTTTTGAACTGAAATTTTTGGGTGACCTATGAACTTGGATGTCCAAATTTCTTCCTGATTTTAGGAGGTTCTCAGCCATCATTTCTTGATATTTACTTTCTGCCTCTTCTCTCTCTCTTCTTCTGGGACTCTAGTGATGTGTAGATTGTTTTCTTAATGGTATCCCATAGTCATGTAGGCTTTCTTCACTCTTTTTCATTCCTTTTTCTTTGTTTTCCTATTACTGTGTAATTTCAGATGACCTGTTTCTGCCTCCTGATTCTTTTTTCTGCTTGATCCAGTCTGCTATTAATGCTTCCTACTGCATTTTCCCCCTTTTAATTCTTTGTACTTGTTGTTGTTATTTTAGCTCTTGAACTTCTGTTTGGTTCTTGTTATGATTTCTTTCTTTTTTTTTAAATTTTTTAAAATTTTTTGCCAGAGAGAGAGGGAGAGCGAGTGAGCACAGGCAGACAGAGTGGCAGGCAGAGGCAGAGGGAGAAGCAGGCTCCCTGCCGAGCAAGGAGCCCGATGTGGGACTCGATCCCAGGACGCTGGGATCATGACCCGAGCTGAAGGCAGCCGCTTAACCAACTGAGCCACCCAGGCGTCCCGATTTCTATCTTTCTATTAAACTTCTCATTTTGCTTATATATAATTTTCCTGATTTCATGAATTGTTTTTTCTTGTAGGTCATTGAGCTTCCTTAAACAACTATTTTGAATTTTTTACTGGGAAAGTCATAGATCTCCATTTCTTCAGGTTTGGTTACTGGAAAATGATTGTGTTCCTTTGGTGGTGTCATGTTTCCTTGATTTTTCATGTTCCTTGAAGGTTTCTGTTGCTGCCTTCCCATCTGAAGAAGGAGCCACCTCCTTTCTTTACCGACTGGCTTTGGTAGAGTGATAACTTCTCTTAGTCCTGTTAGGAATTCTGAGGCTTTCCCAGACCTTTTCTATGATATACCTCCTCCTTACTTCTTAGGGGGAAAATTCTTAAAATTGTATGCCTTCTTTTGATCCTGCAAAGTCAGGCCAATTGCCGATAGCCTCCTCTTTGCTTTCCCTAGGGCAGTGCTAAATGCTCAAATTTGTGTCCTTTCTCTCAGCCATGCAAAGTTGGGCCAGCTTTCTGTGAGTGCTCATCAGTCATCTGCAAAGACTTGCTGTTGCTACCATCAGTGGCATGCAGAGGGAGCTGGCTACAGGGCGAGGTGTGTGGATGGGGTGTGTAGAACGTTAGGGGTGCCTGTGGGCCAGTTGAGGGGATCTGCTGGCAAGGTGTCCCCAGCGGCTAATGGGTAGGCTTTCTGATGGAGTCTCTGACAAGGTTAGTACGATCCACATTCATTTGATACATTCTGAAAGTCTTGCCTACTGTTCTCCCAGCCATTCCCTGCCCCCAGTCATGTAGCATACTTAAGTTTTCTGGATGGGTGAGAAAGAAGCTGTGTCCAGAAAACTCACTCACATGTTCCCACTTTCCCTCCTGAGAGAAATCATGGACCAAAAAGTTCTCTCTTGTCACTGAGCTGTACCACCTTAGGGAAGGGGTGATGTAAGGAAGGCAAAACCATTACTCTTACTTTCTTCAGTGCATCTGGTCTCTGATTTTTTCTTCCAGTGGTGTGCTGGAACTTCTGCTCTGGACTCCTGGCCTTCCACAAAGGCACTCTGTTCCATGCGTGATTGTCAAAATTGGTGTTCTTTTTTGAGGAAGATGGTAGAAAACTCCTCCTCTGTCATTTTGATGCCTTTGTTCCCAGTTATCTTCTTTGAAGCCAATTCCAGCAGTGCGGAACACAGTCGATGCCTGCTTTAGCACCCAACAGCAGCAGTGCATTCAGCTAAGTGATTGCTTAAGAACCCGAGACAATCTCTGCTGTAAGGCAGTAACAGCCTCCCAGTAATGTTGTTCTGTCCCTTATGGTAGGTGATTTTCCTTGTGGTTTCCCACAGACTACTTAAAATGCACCGGTTGGTATATTTTTTGCTTGGCTCCCAATTCAGCAGAACGGTTTGTGTAGGGTTTTCGTCTCCACATGTATATTTTGACTTTCCATTTGGTACCTTGGCAGGAATGCAAGACTTCAATTACCTCAGCAGCAACTGTTTCGAGATCACCGTGGAGCTTAGTTGTGAAAAGTTTCCACCTGAAGAGACTCTGAAGAGCTACTGGGAGGATAACAAAAATTCCCTTATTAGCTACCTCGAGCAGGTAAACACTGTCTCCAGCATAAAATGAGAGATCTAAGAGCATTTAATCCAGGCATACAGTGGTTCCTGAGAGGAGCCCATCTCAGGAGTCAGGGGAGTCCATCTGACTCAGAATGAGGGCGCTACATTTGGAAAACATGTCAACAGTGGTCCAAACAGGCTTTCATTTGTCATAGGTTTTGTGCCTCATGAATATTCACTGAGAACTGACTAAACTGAGATTTCTGGTAAAGTGAGGTGACACCTGTGTTCATTCATATTGCTCTAAGCCAGGCAGTCTTGGGCCCCTCCTCCACCGTGATTGTCTTGGGCCTGTCAGGCATCCCAGACAGGACCAGGACAAGTGTGAGGTAAGTGAAGCATCTAGGATCCAAAACTGAGGGAGGCACTTACTCTCAGGGGCATGCAGGTATAGGATCTGCACCTGAGTGTGAGTACCTCCTTAATTTCTGTGTCCCAACATGCCCCACTTGTCTCACCCTCGACTCAGCAGTATCTGAGGTAATCATAATAACTATAGCTTACCTTTACTGGGCATTTACTGTTTCCCAGGCATTGTTCTGAATGCCTTACATGTGATCATTAACACATCTAATCTTCACAACAACCTCGTAAGGGAAGTTGTATCATCATCATCCCTGAATTAGGGATCAGAGACACAGACAAGTCAAACAGCTTGCCTGAAGTCACGCAGGCAGAGTTTGAATCCAGGCTGTGTCCTTCTGGAATCACCATGCCATATTGCCTCTGATGACACAGTCCCGTATCTGTTCTAGAGAGGCACTTATGTAGCCATTCCAGTATGGTCTATACAGAATTTGGGGGGGAATCTCACCGCCTGAGGGAGTAAGATACCTTACCTACTACTGAGACTGAACCCAGGCCAGTCCCCTGCCAACCCCACACCTCTATACTATGTTGACATGGGCTCCGGGGGCCTCGGTGGGGAAGCAGACCCAAAGACTCTGATCCTTGCCTGCAGTGCCTCGATGGTCTTCAAACTCCATTCTCTATGTGTCTATTTACACCCAAAGCCAGGTAGAGTGATGTCAGTTTCACATGCCAGCAGATGGTCCAGACTAATTAAAAAAAACTAATTTGATATGAACAAATTATGTTAAACATGAAGCTATTTGCATATATGTGGACAACATGTACGTAGGAAACTGATGCATTTAAAAAAGATGTAAAATCAGCTTAAGTGTTCTTTTACACGTGTCAGATATCCATAGAATACCTTACTAAAAAGTGATTCTCATAGAATAGATGTGCTAATTACAAAAATTAAAAATTACTCATGACACAGGATGTTTTCAGTCAGTGGAATCCTCTGCATGCTAATATAAAAAAGGCATTTTCAACAGCAAAAGCTAAGGATAATTAGCCATGTTGACCCTAGAACAACCTTGATAAGAAACCCCAAATAGTTTCTCCTTTGAGGAGAGCTGTAATTATATTTTTGGGGTAGAGGAAGTAAGACGGGGCTATTTGGTGTGTCCTCCTCCACTTAGATGTCAAATAATGCCTACTTAACGCAGTGCTTTTCATTCTGTTTACATAGTTCTTTCCACAAAAATTTATTCAGCTACTCTAGTGTCTTAGGCACGCTGTGAAGCACTGGGGATAGAAGTCTCATATCAGTGAGTTCAGAAATGTCAGAACTGAATCACATGAGAGCACGATCAATGCTCAGATAAAGGTCAGTTACAAAGAGCCATGGCAGCACTCTGGGTCCATAACTGGTCCTGCTCATCAGTTAAAACAACAGGTTCAGCTGCTGCTTGAGCCTTAGTTCTTAAGAAAAAAACTCTAGACAGAATAAAACCCATAAATATGTACCAGCAGGAAAGAGAAGAATATGTGTTATATTTATGGTGGTAAGTAGGCATGTATCAACTCATCAATTTATATAGAAATAAGCTGGAAAGAAGAGGGAACAGGTCATACCGTCCTGTTTTATGCCACTTGGAATCAGAATTTGATCTGTCCACAGACCCATAGGATCCACCGTGATAGAACCTCAGTTGTCTGGTACGAGCTGTGGAGAGGTGGTGAGAGTGATATTTACAATGGGCTCCTCCAGCTTGTTTCATAGAACACTGAATTTAGGGTATCAACGGCTGATGACAGGTCAGTGAAGACTGCCAGAAGTTCTGTATTGAAATTATTTTATTGACGATGCGACAGAGTAGAGTGGGGCTTAGTAATTGAACATTTGGACCTAAAGTGTAAGCGTGGACTAGTTTAGAATTCATGGAAAATAGGTAATTAGGAGGTTTAATTCTGTAATTGGTTGAAAAGAAATCTCTTGCAGGGCTTTAAAGGGATGTTTGCAGGAACTGGAATTGCAAAGTTAATTAGGATAAATAGTTTGCTATGGTAGAGAGCCTCTCACTCAATGCTTTGCAACGGTCTAGTTTTCAAAATTCCCAAAGAAATTCCCAAAGAATGGTTTGTGGGCACTGGCATTAGAATCACCTAGGTTCTTGTTAAAAATGAGTTTCCTGTCCCATCAGTGAACCCCACTGCTTGTATGGTAGGACCCCAGAGTCTCCATTTTAGCAAGCTCTTTGGGGGAGGGCTTAAAGGTTACTGATGTGAACAGTTCTAGTAACAATGGAGAATCTCTGGATTTTTTTTTTTTTTTTTTCCAGGCCTGGTTGATTGATGTCCTGGAATCTGAGGAGAGAGCATTATAGGAGGGACAAGTGTAGTAAATAGTTTCTTCAGGCATGAGTGAAATTTGAACTTCTGTGATTTCCTTTGCAAAAGCCATAAAATGACAGCATTTTCTGATCTGCATTCATGTGGAGTTGTGAGAGTCTTTCACTGAGATTTATTACTACTGTGGAATTTTTCAGAGAAATTTCCTCCAAAATTGTCATATCAGAGATAAATATCTACTTATTTCACTATTTCTTAAATGGCATACTCTAAGTCTTGGGTTGCAGAGGCAGAAAAAAAGTAAAGTCATGAATATTAACTGGGTATATTTTTGCAGGCGAACTATATATGTTTTTGAAGTGATTGACTTATTTTTGAATGGTAAGGAAATTTAAAACTTTCATCTCTCTAAGGTTTATAATATTGATAATATCAAGATTATGGTGCCTCAAAGAGCATAAAGTACATGTGGGTAAATAATGGCTTGTTTACAAGCTTTCTAAATTTCTTTGTAGATCCCTCATATTAAGAAATTTAAAGTTTGTATTTTTTTCTCTGATTTTCTGCTCTATATGTATCTCTCTTCCTTTTTTCTAAAGTTTTTCTGATCCCCAAATTGCCTTTAAAGGAAGCACACGTTATTTTTGTAGAATTGTAGAGATTCTGCATTTTTAAAACTAATAGCAAATGCAAAAAGATTTGCTGATTGATAATCCAGGACATCTGTTTGATAAAACATTGTGCTGCTGCCAGATTTATTCTCTGATGACAAAGGCAGGCCTGAGACTTATTCTATCTTCTGTGGGAAATATTCCAGTGTCCTCAGTAGCAAAAGCAAATTCACTTTCTAGAGCTAGATGGAGTGAGCAGTGAGCTGAGCCTTTGGGCATCTGGGCATCTTCTGTTAATTAATTAAGCTTAGTGTATCACCCTTTGGTGTTTCCAGAAGCAGCACTTTCTCAGGGACTGAAGTGACTCTCTGTTACTTGAAACATATTGACTTAGGTGAATTCTGTTTAAAAATGAAGGAAAAAGCTGCTTTCGTAGTTTGCACTGTAGTTGTCGACTGTGGCTTAATGGAGGGGCGTTACTCTTCCATTTCATTTCTAAACCCAGTCTTCAGTTTTGAAGTTCACAGATCTTTCAGGTCACTTATTTTCAGCCAAAAGAATATTGTTAATGGGTTCACTACAAGAGTATTCGCAATCTATCTTTTTACTCAACATGAACAAGTGCTAAAAAGGCTGTAATGTAATTCTTGTTAGCTTGCGGGGGCCATACCCCCTATACACAGGTGACCCAATGTAAGAGGGAGAAAGTCATGAAATCCGCTAACGACCAGGACTGCTTTACAGATACGACAGACTTTTGTTTTGTTTTGGTGGTTTGGAAGTTACTTCATTGTCTTTATCTGACACAGAACAAGATATCAGTTTTCAGGGGATTACTTCTCATTTGTCCACTTGAGAAAGAACAGTGTAGAGGATGTTAAAAAAAAAATTGAGCAGCCTTTTGAGCATATTTTGATCCTTAAACACTGAGGATCTACAGTCTTTTGCTCGAAAAGAAGGAGATTCTTGGCATGAAATGTGTTCTTAGAGCATTTTGAATTTGACTTTTTTTGCTTGTTCTTGACCTTCACAGATACACCGAGGAGTTAAAGGCTTTGTCCGAGACCTTCAAGGGAACCCGATTGCCAACGCCACTATCTCCGTGGAAGGAATTGACCATGATGTTACATCCGGTGCGTGTTCTCTGCCATAATCTGGAGGCTGTGGTGTAACACACAGAGCGTGATTACTTGTCATGCTACTTACAATTCCTACCCTGTTCTAAGCAAAACAATTGAATGACTTCTGTCTCTTTACCTCCCCCTCTGCCCGCTTTGATAAGTTACATTTCCTTTGTGGGAGCAGGTCAGGCAGTTACTTTGGCGGTTGCTGGCTTAGAACTTGGCGCGCAGCAGGTGGCGCTCTTTCCTCGCTGTCTCGGCCTGGAGTTGCCCGGGGGAAGCCTCCACCCGAGAGTCTGTGTAGCTCTTGAGGCAAAGGTGAATGAACTCGCTGGAGCTGAAGTATCAGCGTCTTTCTGATGACTCTGAAGTGCTGACAGGCTGTTAAATGGAGGACCTCGGGAGAGAGTGGGAAGGATAGGAAAGAACAATGCCAGTGTATCAGGTGTCTAGGATTTCTCACCTGTTTTCTTCATTTAATCTGTACAAAAAATCCAGACTTTCTCAGGGTTAAACAAGGTGTTAACAGCATGGAAGTGGATATTAGTTATTTCTGAGTTCAAAGCCCCATTTCCATTTTCCCTGTTTGGGGACCAGGATATATTTTCCTGGCAAAGCTGCCTACCCCTGTTAATCAACATTTATGCAGATCGTTTTAGTTTAACTGTCATTCGTTGGGGCCTTTTCAACAACAACAATATGTTTTTAGGGAGGAACTATTGGCATATTTCTATACTTTATAATTAATGAGCATTTACCTTATTTCCCAAATCACTCTATACCATTACCTCTTTCTTAACCTCCTCATTTATGACTTGGGTATTTAAAAAAATCCTTAACATTTGCCCACCTAAAGCTCCATTTATTTATCTATTCAACAGATATTTATCAACACCCCCCTAAGTGCCAGCACATCTTGCCAACCAGTACACCAGAATTTGTGCCAAGACATTGCCCCCTTAGCCCTCGGGGGAGCTTGGAGAAGGCACCCAGGCCTCGGTCCTCTCTGGCCACAGGGAGCCTCTTCTGTCTGTTAACCTGAGTGCCAGAGAGATACGATTTTCTCTGCATTCCATGACTCAGGCATTTTATGGAACTCTAACATGGGAAATACACATAGGCAGGAAGGAATGAAATCTGAGGAGGCGCTCCATCTTTTTGAGGGCAGGGTAAGAAGGGGGAATGGAGCCCGAGGTAGTGAAAGAACCGAGGTAGTGAAAGAAAATGAATTGTCCTGGAAACCCAGAAGGATTTCAAGAAGGAGGGAGTGATTGGGAGTGCCAAGTAAGATGAACCTTGTGAATGAACCAGCATGGAGGATCCCGACAGAATCCGTTTCCATTGGCAGTGGGAGCCTCCTTAGAGGGTCTAAGAGAGAACAGGAGAGACGTTAGAAATAGAGAGTACTGATAGATCTCTTCAGACATTTTACTGTAAAGCAACGGCGATCAGTGACGCCCCAGCTGAAAGGAGATGTGGGAGTCAGAGGAAGATTGGAAGAGATGGTCACAGGGGCTTTTCTTTTTCTGGTTTTATTTTCACAGTGAAATAAGATGGAAAGCATCAACTGAGAGTGAGGATGAAGAGGATATATCAGGGGTGTTAGGAAAAAGAAGAAAGTGTGAAATGTCTGCTAAGGCCTTGCTACTCAAAGTGTGGCCCTGACCTTGCACTGTACCAGTTTCCTAGGTGATTGATCTTCACTGGTCTAGGAAGATGTGAGTGTGGAAGGACCCGGGAGGAAGGGACTAGAAGGAAGACAGGGTGGCTCCGTGCCCTCGGTTAGGGCGGTGTATATGCGTCAGAGACTGAGGAGCATGGCAGTGTGTTTCCTCCAGCTCCATGGGGGCAGGTGGAGCTCCGGAAATGAGCTGGGGCTGGTGGCTTGTCAGGCATGTATAACCAAGAGGGAAAAGCAGGTGATGGGTTGAAGACACATGCGTGAGACTGATGATGTAGGAGTGGCCAGGGATCCTAACGAGATGAGGAGGGAGCTGTGGACATGTGGGGTGAGAAAGAGTATGACCCCTGCCTTTGCTTAAGAATTCTTCAGAGAACTTGTTGAAAATGCAGTCCCTCCACACCAGCACTCCAGACCAACATATTCTGAATCTTCAGAAATAGAAATTTCTAGCAAGTGCCTGGTTTCAGATGAGGCTCTCTTGGGTCACACTTTGTGACACACTGATTAGCTTCAGTCCATCAGGAGTTCACGGCAAGATACTTGGCCAGACTCAAAACACAGCACCAGATGCTCTGACACCAGGATTGGGGGCTTTATTTATCTTTTTACCTGTGTCACTCCTGACATGATTATGAGGATCCATTGTCTTTGAAGATTTATTGAAAATTTGTTGACATTAATATCTGTAAAATTGCCATTAGAAATTACTTCCTCTAGGGGCACCTGAATAACTCAGTTAAGCATCTGCCTTCAGCTCAGGTCATGATCCCCACATGGGGCGCCCTGCTCAGTGGGGAGTCTGCTTCTCCCTCCGGCCTTTCCCCCTGCTTGTTCTCTTGCTTGCTCTGTCTCTTTCAAATGAATAAGTAAAAAATCTTAAAAAAAAAAAAAAAAGTACGTATTTCTCTAAGAGAGTGTAACATTCATTTCAATGGCATTTTATCAAATTCCGTAAACATGTATTTTAAAAACAAGGAATCAGAGAAGTTGAGCTGAGGTATAGTGGGTATTCCTAAAATGGCATAATTATGTGAGCGGATATTTTGTTTCCCTACAGCGAAGGATGGTGATTACTGGAGATTGCTTGTACCTGGGAACTATAAACTCACAGCCTCTGCTCCAGGGTATCTGGCAATAACAAAGAAAGTAGCAGTTCCTTATAGCCCTGCTGTTGGGGTAAGAAATCGTAATGGTTAAGATTTATTGAGCTCTCTGTGTGTGTCACACATATTCAAATGACATATGTTTAGTCTTCATAATGACCCTGTGAAGTAGGTACCACTATTACCTCCATTTAACAGATGAGAAAACCGTGGCCAAGCAAAGGCAAGTGACTTGACCAAGGGCTCCTTGCTTGATTTTTATGCTAATTAGTGCAAAGCTCCCTTATCGTTTCTCAGTTTTTTTGAAGACATGCACAAGAAAATCAAATACAACTTAACAAAATCAAACTTTTATTTGCCGCATGATGTCAATCTGAAATCTCATTTTAGATATTTAGAAAATGAGATTTCTGTTACATTTATCTTTTTATTTCTAGAATCCAGTGCAATACTCAGTGAGCATTTGGAAAAAACAATTATGTCTGTCAGCTGATCTTAGGCATTAACCAAATATGTATTAAGTACATATTATGAGAGAGACCCTCTGCTAAAAGCTATCAAAAAGTACATCTTATTTAAGTCAGTGTCACTTACTTTGCTGGGAAGGGGATGGTGATGAGACCAGAACTCCTCTTGGCAGGGTTCTAGGGCATTCTGCAATCTTTGCATTATATTTTTGCAACCAGGGAATGGCTGGCAGGATTTCCAATCGAAAGGCTTACTTAAGAGGAGTTTATTGCATTTTTGTGCATACAGCCAAAGTTTGGACTATAAGTACTTGGCTTCGCAAATAGAATATCTTAGCTGTTACCTGGTGCTTTGGTTTTCGTTGCGTGTCTATGTACATTAGGCTGTATATGTATTAAAATCAAGAGGTAATTTTGGGCAAGTGAAACCTAGGAAAAAGTAGTCCCAGCAACAGGTTGTTAAATGTTCAATTATGTGGATCTTAGCCTTTCTGGCCAGTGTTACTTGAAGAAGGTAGTGAGTGTTATATTCCTAAATAACTAGGGGCTTAGTGGCCAGATCAAGGAACCTTACTTCTGTTTGCAATGAAAGCAGGGGTATCTAGAGGGACTGAGGAGGATTGAGGTTGGGAAGTATAGGTTTTGAATAGCCTTTTATGCTGAAGTCCATGGATTTCCATAGACCTGCTGAGAACTTCCAGTTTGCACAGAGAGTTGAGTTCCTGGGCCACTGGCCTCTCTGGTGGTTTGGAGATGTAAATGTCTCTGTCAGTTTCCTTAGCAGATTCAAGATTCTGGAAAGCAGTACCTGTGGTTTGGGACACCAGGACACTGAACTACATTCTGCCATCTTTCCCCAGTTCTTAGAGGAAAATTCAAGGTTTATGGACGTTCAGTGAATACTCAAAGGGAAAAAATTAATTATAAATTACATCTTATTGAGGGGAAAGATTGCCTTTAAATAAGCGGCTTTTAAATAATCTGCTTTTAAATAATCCTACAAGACTGTAAGATCAAAGCACATTTCAAACATAATGGCTTTTGGGGTTTTTTTGCCCCCTTCTGAAAGTATCTTGTTTATCACAAGAGATTTGTAGGATATACTTTAACTCAGGTGGCTATACTGAGCTTATTCTATAAGCTCTAGAACTGTGCTCATTTTTAAAATTTCAGCTTTTAAAAATACACATGCAGTTTGGTGACAATATATTCTTGATTTCCTCCTTTAGGTTGATTTTGAACTGGAGTCATTTTCTGAAAGGAAAGAAGAGGAAAAGGAAGAATTGATGGAATGGTGGAAAATGATGTCAGAAACTTTAAATTTTTAAAAGAAGCTTCTAACTAGCTGCTTTTAATCATTATCTATACAATATAGTATGATGTAACGTGACCATTTTCTTTTAGATTTTGTGCAGTATTTAACAATGATTTATTTTGTAATCATTTCAATATTAATAGACACTACTGAAACTAAATAACTAGACTTTTAGGTGAAAATATAAGAACTTGATCTGTTTCTTCTCATATAGCATTCATTTTCCTACATATATTACAAGGAGGACTGTAGGAAATGTTTAAGCGATCTTGCTATTTTAGACTTAAATGCAATATTCCATGTGTTATTTACGATACGGAAACTTTTTGAGTAACTCTAGCTTTTCAAAATTAATGAAGTGCTTTTAATGTCATTGGTGACGATGCCACATAGTGAATGCCGCTGAAAAGGTCAAGGGCTACTGCATGGAGTGGTGGGCGCTATACCGCACGATTTCAATAGTTCAGTATAAATTGTCATTTGTCTCGTGCTGACTAGCTATATAAACATGATCATGTTAATGCATTTTTTGGATGGGAAGGAAATGCAAATGTTTAGGAAGAGGTCTTATGATGAGAATGGAAATTGACTTCTTGCTTGTACATGTGGGGGCTATACTGTTGTATTATTCAGCTGTTAATGCTACTTAAAAGCTTAAGGGTTGTCGATTGGTCTAGAATTGCATTCTGAATGAATAAAGGTAAAAAAAAATATCCCCACGGTCTTTATTTTATTTTAGTTCTCTATGATTTTTAGTCTGGAGTTGTGGTCTTGGGATGAAAAGTCTTTTTCCTATAATGGCCTCTTACTTGCTAATCCTTGCCATTTTAAAATTAATTCATTAAGTAAGATGGTATTTATTTATTTGAGAGAGAGGCAGGAGAGCGAAAAAATGCATGAGCTGGGAGAGCAGCAGAGGGAGAGGGTGAGGGAGAAGCAGACTCCTCGCTGAGC
This sequence comes from Mellivora capensis, assembly GCA_004024625.1. Lineage (NCBI taxonomy): Eukaryota > Metazoa > Chordata > Mammalia > Carnivora > Mustelidae > Mellivora > Mellivora capensis. The sequence continues at coordinate 29,781 of PISX010008739.1, read as the reverse complement.
AGGGAGCCCGACAGAGGGCTTGAGACCATGAGATCACAATGTGAGCTAAAGTTAGCTACTTAACTGACTGAACAAGCCGGGCACCCCTATCTTTGCCATTTTAAAATTTGTCCAGTGGCTGCTGTTTGCCAAGCACAATGCAGACCCTGTGCGCGTTATTGGTGGACAAAAGTTTCTGACTCCATGGATCTTATGGATCAGTTGTGGGCATAAATTTTAAATAAATGTACACAGAAATGAGTATGTAACTATCTATCATGATGAGTAAGATGGCAGGAAAGAATAGGGTGTTCAGAAGAAGAGAATGACTGAGAAACTTAAATTAGACTGGCTGAGAGGACTCAGAAATAGCCTCTTGATGCATGTAAGCCCACGCCTAAAATAGGAGCAGGTGTGGGCAATGCAGTGTAGGGGTGTGTGTGTGTGTGTGTGTGCGTGTGTGTTAGTGGTGGTGGTGGTGGTGTGATGATGTGGTTGATTACTATCCAGGTAGGTTTTTGTTAATGTAATGTTAACTGTTGTCATACCAAACCTCCAAATATATAACGCCTTAAGCACAATAAAAGTCGATTTTTGACTCCGATATCTGTAAGAAATACCTGAAGTCACTTCTGCCCGTAGCTCATTGCCCAGAGCTAGTCACATAGCTTGTTGAATCACCATCTTTGGTAGGCGGCACTGTCACTACTATAGTTCTGCTTTCTGGTTGCCAACATAGGTTTGCCTCCTTTTTTCCAAATATAGAATTCACTTGACCTCTCCGCGAGTGAGGGAACTTAAATCAAAGCTTGGAGCCTCAAGTCTGGGATTTTTGAGGGATCTCACAATGGCCTCTCTATTAGATCAGCATGTGGCCCCTTTTGCTCTCCAAATCTACAAACCAAAAAGACAGTTTATAGGCATCTTTCTCACCCAACATAAAATAGAATAAGGTCAATATGTCAGTAAACACTCCTCCTTGGAATGGTGAGGGACGAGAGATGCACAGTATTCGCTGGTCTGCAGTAATTCTGAAATCTTGCGAAGTGGCTATTCTATAGGCCTCCTTTTCTGGGCATGGAGAATGGTCCTGGTTCCAGAATTGATTCTGGACTCTGGAAAGTGCTTCCTGTTCTCATTCTGCAAGGCCATGACATGGTGCTCTTGAATTCCTCTGTTCTTCATTCAGGATGTGGGTGGATGGAGGTGTATCATTTGGAATGTGGGAGCTCCCTGGTCATTGCAGCAGACCGAAGGAGAGACTGAAGAATCCAGAATGGATCTTTTATTGACTTAGCCTGTGAATGACACATGTCCGCTCTTCTCACAATCTGTTGGCCGAAGCTAGTTACGTGGGTTTGCCTAACTGAACAGGATGCAGGAAATATGGAGGAACAAGTAGAATATCTGCCTCTGCTAGAAGACTATACAGACCAAGTTGGCTATGGATGCAACTATGGGAAGGCAGGGCTTAACCCCATGTAGTCTTGCCTTTGCATCCATTTGTCATGATGCGGGGTTTCAAAGGTCCCTGGTTTCCCGGTCCTGCTCTCAACATGCTCTGATTTTATCAAATGAAGCATCTAGAATGGAGTGCTGTTGGGAGGGAAAGTCCTCCTGGTCAGTGTTTCCGTGCTCAAAGACCTCCACCGGAATAAAACTCCTGGCCTCTAGTCCTACTTATCACTTACTCCTTCCTGCAGAGAAGTAGTCACTTAATTGTTAGGTGATGACAGGTGAGCTAATCTAATTGGGTGGGAAAAATCCATCAAATGACTGTAAGCTTCCTTTCACTTTCTTCCCTACCCTAGGAAGAGGCAGCTCCAGACTCTCCCTGGGGTACCGAGTGTACAGACTTTGGGTGTGTGTGCAGGGACAGAGGAAGGGCTTGTGGGCCTAGAATATTAACAGACTCTTTGTTCCACAGATCTAACATCACTTTCTCCAATTAGTTTATCAATGATAAAGCTGACTGTTTAACCTCTGTCTGTGGGTCTCCCATGTTTTCACTTTTCAAGGGGTCCTGAGCTCAGGAATGGAAGAAATGGGGATTATATGTTGAATCCCTAAAATCTTCTAAAAAGTATAATACTTTAATACATTAGGTGCTTTTTTTCCCCCAAAGGTCAAGTGGGACCAGTCCCTCTCTCATTTTGACTATTGAACTTCTCTTAATACAAGCTAAGATGGACTGACATTTTTTGGAGGTTTCATGTCACATTGTTGCCTCATATAAATTTGGCATAAATGAAAATTCTGCATTAAAGTTTTTTATTTGGTTCGAAAGTAAATGTTAGAACAGGCATGAATGTGGAGGATCTGAAGGTTGAGAATTAAACAGTTTTGTGTTCTGAACAACAGGGCTAAATTGTTGTAGGTAACAAAAATCAGAAAGGGAGGGGACTGGGGAGTTGATTTTTATGAAATAATGAACACATTTTAAACTTTGCTTTTTTTCCCCCCCTCATCGACAATGAAAAATCAGACACATTATTATGGAAGCTATTCTCCAGTCACATTTTGGTTTTCAATTCTTTGCATAAACAAAGATAAACATTTCTTGTAGGAAGGGAAACATGAACTTTGATATTCATATTTTATTTGCACAACCCCCGAAATCTTTCCATGATTTGGTGTTGTGGGAGGCTAAAAAATCATCATTTGTTCCAACATATGACTCAACTTCTTTTCTCAAAATTCTCATGAGGAATTCTTCTCTGGATAGAACTGGACAGCATTTGGAGGTTCTGCCTCAGAAATGTCAAGATGGAATGTACTCACTTATAAGTATACTCTATCCTGTTTTTTTCTGTTCTTAGATAAACATCATTTTAGGAGGGCACCTGGGTGTCTCAGTCGTTAAGCATCTGCCTTCGGTTCAGGATTGAGTCCTGCACTGGGCTCCTTCCTCAGTGGGAAGCCTGCTTCTCCCTCTCCCACTCCCCCTGCCTGTGCTCCCTCTCTCACTGTGTCTCTCTCTATGACATAAGTAAATAAAATCTTAAAAAAACAAATGAATAGGGGTGCCTGGGTGTCTCAGTGGGTTAAAGCCTCTGCCTTCGGCTTGGGTCATGATCCCAGAGTCCTGGGATTGAGCCCCGCATTGGGCTCTCTGCTCGGCAGGGAGCCTGCTTCCTCCTCTTTCTCTGCCTGCCTCTCTGCCTACTTGTGATCTCTGTCAAATAAATAAATAAAATCTTTAAAAACAAATAAACAAACACATCATTCTAGGTACTTATCAATGTTCTAATTCTGTACCCTTTCTTTCTTTCTACTAGACAGTCAACCAGTGAATCAATTCAATCATAATCTGGGTTTCTAGCGTAGTACATAACTTTAGTCTTATGTGATTTATTTAAGTCATTGCAAAATTCTCTGAGAATCACAAATGAAATCTTGCCATTTGTGATGACCTGGATGGATCTAGAGGGTATTATGCTTAGTGAAATAAGTAAATCAGAGCAAGACAATTATCATATGATCTCCCTGATATGAGGAAGTTGAGAGGCAATGTGGGGGTGTTGGGGGTAGGAAAGGAATAAATGAAACAAGATGGGATTGGGAGGGAGACAAACCATAAGAGACTCTTAATCTCACAAAACAAACGGTTGCCGGGGGGAGGTGGTAGGGAGAGCGTGGTGGGGTGATGGACATTGTGGAAGGTACATACATATTATGGTGAGTGCTGTGAAGTGTGTAAACCTGGCAAGTCACAGACCTGTACCCCTGGGGCTAATAATACATTATATGTTAATTAAAAAAATTTAAAAAAAAACGGCAAAGATGTGGCTTACCTGGGTTAAGAGTCATCAGTGACTACAGCCTGTAGTGGTTCAGAAAAGAAAAATCAGCTTATTGATAATTTTCATGATGCCAGGGCCTACAAGGTTAATTTTGTAGGTTGCTGTATTTTCTTCTACTCCCTCTAATTTTAAAACTATATTAGGTCTCTTTTTTTTTCCTTTTCCCTCCTTTTCCTTTATCCATTCTTTTCCTTTGAAGATTCATTCAGCAATTACTAAATGCTCATTCTGTGATCTTGAGCAGAGACTGTAATAACACATCTCCATGGTCTATGGCCATGGCCATTACCATGGTAGTCACCACCATTATCAAGCATATATTTTGTGCCACAACTTGTGCTGGGCATTTGAATGAAATGCAGTATTTTGAAACCCCACCATGAAGCTGTAAGACAGGAAGTCTTGTAGCATTCCTGTCTAACAGATGAAGAAACAGATTCAGAATTTAAGTTAAATTCCATACCTCACAGAGCTAAGAGTAAGTGGTAGGCCAGGATTAAAACTCATGTCTGCCTGACCTCAAGTCTATCTGTTTTTACCTCACCTCACTTCTTTAGCATGATCCAAAAAGGGTTATATTCTTGATTAAACAAACCTTTGTTTTAAATTCCTTTGACTACTTCACATATGCTGATCGCTACACTTGGGGTTTCTGGGCAGGTTTATTACCTACCCTTTAAAGATAATTTTAAAACATTCTGCAAATAAATACAACCAGCTCCTGTTTTATAGCTTCTTGCTAGGTGGAATTACTATGAATCCAGTTAGTGTGACCCGATTCCCAGTGGACCTGGTGATGTTTGGCACAGATATTATGCTTGACCACAAATTAATGCTGCAAAGAGACACACAGCATGTCCAGTAACCTACAGCAGAACAGGACAGGTGAAGGGAGGATGTGGCATGACAGCTGCCTCCTTGTCCCTCACTTCCTCCATGGGGGCAGAGAACTCCTGAGAAGCTGACCAGAGCAGGCTCTGGTTGCAGAAGTTCAGTCCATTTTGAAGTTGTAGTCAGGGCGGACTACAGTGAGATGGAGAGGGAGGGTATAAAGTGAAGTATTAGTGTTCCTGAAGTCAGACAGAAAATTGATGAAGACAATGCTTTATTAAAGGAATAAATTAAGGGACACAGGCCCATAGGTTCAAGGAGGCTATCCGTGGATAGTGAGGCTTCTGCTCCCGGACATGGTTCCTGGCCAGTCTATAATCCAGTCTGTAATCCTGGCAAGAAAGGGCCGGTGGTGCACATATTAAGTTAATTAACATGTGTAAAGCACTTAGAAAACTGCTTGGCATGTAGCAAGTGGTCCAAAATGTAATTACTTGTACTCAACAACACTTTATTATTATTAAAAAATGTGTGATTAGGAACGCCTGGGTGGCTCAGTCAGTGGAGGATCCAGTTCTTGGTTTCGTCTCAGGTCAGGATCTCATGGGTTGGGGGATCCAGCCCCATGTTGGACTCCGTGCTCAGCGGGAGCCTACTTGATAGATTCTCTCCCTCTGCCCCTTCTCCTACTCTGTCTCTCTCTTTTTTTTTAAAGATTTCTCTCAAATAAACAAATCTTAAAAAAAAAAGCATGGTTATTTTTATTACTATTACTATTGTTGCAAGATTAAGTCATGAGATTTGCTACTTGGAAACTGGAACCATGGGAGAAACCCAGGTAGAAGACCCACAGGTGGGACCAGTGCTTGGAAATGAGGTGGAAACCTAGATATTGTAAGAGTGATGATGTAACACAGGGGGGTAGATAAGGTAAAAATATACCTATGTTACATCAAGATCGGTCTCGGCACTCACAGATCACCCAAGTCTGCTGATGGTATTCAGTCGAGAGCACAAATAAAGAGGCATAAAATTGGCTGGACCTCTTGCAAAAGGGTACTCTAATGTGTTTGACTAACTGAAAAATAACTTAAAGAATTACTTGTATTGTTTCTACTCATGGCTGTGTTTAATCAGCAATATGAAGGTCAGATGATACAATGAGAGAGATAAAACTATGATGAATTTATACTTCAGGATTTGTGAGGTTAGTGTCCAACGTGCTCTGTGAAAACAGTGTTTCCGAAATGTTATCATCCAAGTGCCATCTGGTGATGAGAGTGACGGAAGCTGGAGAGACTGCCCAAAAGTTCTGGGTGATCGGATGTGCACTTCTATCTACGGGCACTTGTCCGGGGAATGAACATATGCTCAGAGAGAAGGTGGGCAGCATACACTTGAACTAAGATGTTCCAACATTAACCTAAAAATAAAACCAGAGCATTGTCAACAGCAAGCAACCCGAAACTGTTAGAAATGTAGCAGGAAGAAAACACATCACGAAACACGTCCACACCAATAACCCTGCCCCTTTACTCTGTAAACTTTATAAACACTTACCCAATTACCTACGGCAGTTGCTACAAAACAGGAAGAAAGTCTTTTTCTCATACTTTTTAAAAAAAAAAGATTTTAGTTATTTATTTGACACACAGAGAGAGATCACAAGTAGGCAGAGAGGCAGTCAGAGGGAGAGGGGGAAGCAGGCTCCCCGCTGAGCAGAGAGCCCCATGCCGGGCTGGATCCTAGGACCCTGAGATCATGATCTGAGCAGAAGGCAGAGGCTCAAGCCCAGGCGCCCCTCATACTTTTTTTCTATACAATTTCTCAAAATTTAACTTACTGGCTCTGTGTCTTGAAGTTGATCTGGTTGGAATCCTGTTCATAGACTTAAGAACACTGACACGTGAATAGGATATTTGATGAATTGCTATAACAGCACAGTTGATTATTAGAAGATAAAACATAACACGTATAAAATCTGTAAACCAGAAATTTCATGAATTTGAATATTATAATAATACAGTGTTCTGAATGTCCTGATAACATGACTTAGAATTTTTTCAGTGAACCCTCTGGCTAAAACTGCTATTTCTTCTTACCCACATTTACACTAATATTTATTCTAGAAATTCCTTAAAAAAATCAGCCCTGACGCCACCAGGCACACTCCATTCCCTGCCCTTGCAATGAAACAGTCTCAAAGCAGCTGGCCACAGTCACTTGCCTACAGCTACCCTTTGCTCCAGAAACTTCGCGGCAGATTTTCCTCGGTGTTTATTTTAAACCTTACATTTGAAGAGCAAGATGGTGAGAAAACAGCAGTGAGTCTAACCAGAGCTTCATAAATTTGCTGCCACGGCTTCTCTGGCTGCACGAACCACTGCTGTGGGATTTCGGGTCTGGTGAGGGAAGATTAAAACGGTGGGCGGTGCAGCATTCTTCGCTTTAAACCTTAAAATATATTTTCTTACGCATTAAATACACAGAGGTATTTCAAAGCCAAGTATGTGTGTAATTAAAGTAAGAAAACGCCCGCTTTCTGTGCCCACCTCAAGGTCCCGACCGCCACGCGTGCTCTTTGTCAGTCCGTGGGAGGCACGCACAGATCCGCAGAGCTAACAGGCAGACCGGAAAAGAGGGATTAGATGTGGATTCTTGGTTGGGTCCTTCGCCAAGCGGAACAGGCGTGCAGGCTCCTGCCCGCGCGAACTTGGTCGTGTCATCTCCTCTTCCTCTTATTCACCCACGCGGAAGTGAGAATAGGGCTCTGGGCTATCCTGGAGTGCGGTGGGGGGTGGGGGGTACCCTAACTTCCTAACCGAGGCAGCTAACCACCTAACCACCCATCCGCAGACCCTGCACGTGGCCAACTTAGGTGCTTGGATAGCGCTCATTATGGATGGATCCTTTGGGACGGTAGCTCAAGAAACAAACAAAAAATAGTAGGCAGAAAGTAATTTTTTCCCACTTATGACTCACCTTCAAACCCACTATCGTTTTTGAGTTTTTGCAGCCTAAAATATGGTGCCCATTTTTCATACTTTTCTGTTTTTCTGATCTTCTGTCTCCCATATACATTTTCTGTCACAGACATTCATAATTTCCCTTTGCCTGTTGTCTTTCTTTCTCCTCTGCCTCCTCTGTCCCTCCTTCTTGGCTCTCTCCCCCTCCTTTCTAGACCTCTGAGGCTCACGACTGCATTCATCGAGGAAGCCACTGAGGGCAAACTGCTTAGACTGTCTTCTTCCTCCCCCTGTCAGCCTTCCCTCTGGAAGGGGCCATCCCCTGAAAAGGCCTTCCTTAGCCTGAGCTCTTCCCAGGGCAGCTTGCCATCTAGAGAATCCCCCTTGACCTTCTCCATCACCATATAACTAACTTCCCCGAGCTCAGCCCTGACCCCAGGAGCCTAGATCCTAATTTTGGAGTTTGTCCTGGCTTATCTGAAACCGGTCTCCTGGGTGACACCGAAATTCCGTCAAGAGTTACATTGCTTTCTTCACTATTGACATATATGAGAAGCCACAAACAGACTCACTGGACACAGGGAAGGATGAACTCAAGAGTGGACAGTGTGGCGGAGAAGACAGAGCCCTGGACTCAGCTCGTCCCTGAGCAGCAGCCACAGCTTGTTGAATGATAGTCTCAGGGAGCGGGCACCTCTGAGAACCTCGGTCTCCCCATATTGAGCTGGAAGACAGTCTGGTTGCTTTTTAGATATTTATTAAAGTTCTTTTCCTACTGATCTCATAAGTCTGTGGCTAGGAAATTTCCTATAGAATATAAGGGAAGGTCAAAATGGAAGGCACATGAAAATCTTTAGGTTGTGATTAAAATGTGCCATGGTTCAGAAATAGCTTTGAACTTGACAGCGAGATCTGGCCATAAAATATGATGACCCCTAGCTGTTGATAATCTTGACTCCCTGAGCAAGACAAGCCCTGGAGTCCCCAGACCGACTCCCTGCATCACCACACCCTCACAGATCGAAGCTAAGGGATGCCCAGAAGCCCGAGTCAGAGGACTCAGCCGGCACTGGCGCTGATAATGGGGCACAGGAACCAGGGCAAGAGGGAGCGAGGTTGGGGGTTGGGGGGTGGCGGTGGTTGTCAGGGAGGCTGCAGCTGGGCTAAATCTGAAGTGTGGAAGGATGGTCTGACTCTACCCATAGCCTTCTGATACAGGACCTGTCTCATCCTCTCCCTCTCTCTTCCCCTCTCCCCTCCCCTCATCCTCTTCCTCTCCATCCTTCTTTAAAAAAAAAAAAATTATTTATTTATTTGAGAGAGAGAAAGTGAAAGAGCGCATGAGAGCAGAGAAGGTCAGAGGGAGAAGCAGAATCCCCATGGAGCTGGGAACCTGATGCGGGGCTTGGTCCCAGGACTCCGGGATCCTGACCTGAGTGGAAGGCAGTTGCTTAACCAACTGAGCCACCCCCTCTCCATCCTTCTGATATAGGACTTGTCTCACCCCCCCCCTGCCTCCCCCTTCCCCTCATCCTCTTCCTCTCCATCCCAATCTCTACCTCTATAGCCAGCTGTGCCCAGGAGCCATCAGCACCTCATTCAGGATACCACTGGGTGGTTGAGGGGTACCAGAACTCTGAGCAGATTCTGTCCTGGAACCTGAGACGTGGGAGAAGAGACACTCTCTGTATTCAACAGACCTGTCTCTTTTTCATTTTTAAGAACCTCGGCTAGGGGTACCTGGGTGGCTCAATGGGTTAAAGCCTCTGCCTTCAACTCAGGTCATGATCCCAGGGTCCTGGGATCGAGCCTACTTGTGATCTCGTCAAATAAATAAATAAAATCTTAAAAGAAAAAAAAAAAAAAAGAACCTCAGGCTAAAATGCCCACTTCTTAAAGTGAGCTGAGAAAAGTTGTCTTTAAACTTCTCTCCACAGCTCAGAGGGCATTTTGAAATAGTCTTCTTGCTTCCTTATCAGAATAGTGTTGAAGAACCCTGAGCTTGTATGGCGAAACCGCTGTGCTATGGGCATGTATGCAATTATGATGATGTTTGTATCACTATATGTGTGTGTGCCCAGTAATAGCAAAGTTGTCAAGATGCCACTGTGGGCAAATTGTGCATAATTTCTGGGGGAAAAAAAGTATTTCCGAGTTTTAAAAGGCAAATTACTTTTTTCTTGCAGGAGGTCGTTTTGCTAAAAGACAAAAGCAAGTACGTAACTGTGTCCAAGTGAGAAAAAGACACTTGGCCTCAAGCTGCTTTCTGGTCATGTAGCCACAAATATTCCTCAGGTATAAACCTGCTTTGTAGGATTCAGATCACACAAACTTTTGGTTTTAAAATATTGCACTTCATGTGAACTTCTGTTAATTATTGAATGTCAAACTTTGTCCTGGTCTGGCACATCTTTTCTACCTCCCGCTCCTCCCCCTTTTACCCGTTCTCTTCCTCCCCCTCTCACCGCCCCTTCCCCTTCCTCTTCTTTTCCCCTTCCCCTTCCTCTTCTTCTCCCTCTCCTCCTTCTTCTTCCTTTTCTCCTTTTTCTCCTTCTCCTTCCCCTCTCCTTCCCACTCCTTTCCCCCCTTCCCTCTTCTTCTCCTCCTTCCTCTTCCTCTTCTCCTCCTCCTTCTTTCTTCTTCTTCCTCTTCTCCTTCTCCTCCCCCTTCTCCTTTTCCTTCATTTTCCCCTCTTTAAAAACCATCATTTAGGATACAAGAATGAGACCAGGGCATGCTGGTTAGCTAGTGACTAAATATCTCAGGATGCCAATGTTAACCCAAACTGAGAGCGGATCTCCAGGGCTAGTAGGTAGCACTTGGTGCTTCACATTTACTGGAAGTCACACTTCAGAAGAGTTCCCTTTACTCTGTTCTTTAACCTCCATATGGACATACCACAGAAGAGCCGCTTAGCACAGTGCCTGGGTCATCGTAAGTGCTCAACAAAGCCTACCTCTTAAGTTTGCCTCTCGTTTATTTTGGCTTCCTTTACCAGTGAGTTATAGTATGTGTGAAAGAAAGCATCACAGAATCTGTCAGGAAAACGAGCTTTGGCTGTATATCTAAGGTCTAGAAGAAATTACGATGGGGCAGGATGAACTAGGGTTGAGGTTGTCTGAGAGCACCATGGAAGGAAAATGGACTTTCCTATACTCTTTCCCCACTCTTTCTGGGTGTGGTTTGGCACTGTTTTCTTTGGAATCTGTTTTTGGAGAACCAGAGTCCTTTTTCTCTAACAAGCGTTTAGGCCCTCTGAGCTCCAAACAGTAACTGGACTGAAGGGTGGGTGCAAGGAACAAATTGCATGTGAAATAAAGGGGCAAAAGGGTTATAGATTTGGTAGCCCGGCAAGGACTGGGATGTTTTGAAATTGTTTTTAAAGCTGTTAGAGAGACTTTGGTGAGATCAATAGACGTGATCTAACTACAAAGTGTTGGGTGGAAGCCTTCCCTAGGGAACACAGATAGGTGGGGGCCATTCACTATAATCCCTTTCCCGAGTGCCCTACAATGATCTCTGGTTGTTCTCTCCATCATGAGGGAGGGCCTGGGGGCAGACTGCTGATTGGGAGCACTGTGAGTCCTGGGAAGGGCACAGGCTTTGGAGTAGGACATCTCTGGGTTCAAATCCAGGCTCGATTCCCTAGAAACTGTGTGATGTTTAGCCAGTTATTTAATTGCTTAGAGGCTTAGTTTCATAATCCAAAAACAAAAACACCGACTTTGCCTGGTTTTTATGAGAAGTACTTGAGATAAAGTATACAAAACCTCTGCTACTAGAGACCGATTAATGTCTTTTTTTTTCCTGGACAAATTCAGGATCTAGGGAAAACAATGTTCTGCTTTTTAAAAGAATGATGATAAGTAAACACGAACTTAAGTATATTTACAGAACTATGTAATCAGCTTAATTTATGTAAAATTATAGAAACATTTCTTAGACATATAGCTGAGGAGTGAAAAAGCTAGAATTGTTCTGACTAACCAAGAAAGAAACAAATATAGAGTAGAGGTATTTTTCTTTTTATTTACAAAATAAGGAAATGGTGCACAGAAGCTTGAGTCTGTCTTGATAATGATAGGAGTAATTCAGGTAAAAGGAGATTTCCATTTAGCATTTAGTTGCAGTTTGATTTTATAATTTTTATTTATTTATTTAATTGACAGAGATCACAAGTAGGCAGAGAGGCAGGCAGAGAGAGGGGAAAGGAAGCAGGCTCCCTGCTGAGCAGAGAGCCCGACACGGGGCTCTATCCCAGGACCCTGGGATCATGACCTGAGCCGAACGAAGGCAGAGGCTTTAACCTACTGAGCCACCTAGGTGCCCCTGATTTTATAATTTTTGACAAAGATCAGCAAATTGTTTTTTCCAGAGATCTCATGGAGTCAGGTCATGTCAAAACAGAGACAACTCAGAAGTGAGATGGGACAAAGTGGTGGTGGAACGTGGTCCCTGGGACTCTGGTGGGATGGATGCTAATAATAATCATGATGGTGTTAGTGATGATGATGATAATAATGGCTGGCATTATTGGAGAAGTTACTGTGCAATAGCACATTTCCTACATTTTCCCCTTTACTCTCCCTAGCAAATCTAGATTCTATTTTGGGTCCCCATTTCACAGATGAGGAAACCAAAGAAGAATTAAAAATGATGTCAATTAATGAATGAGGGGCAAGTTGTGAAGTCTGTATTTGCAGTTACGGTGGGTTAGCATCTCTGACATGTGCCCTTGTAAGTCTTCCACTAATAATCTTCATTAGGATTGACGTGGATTTGTTCATTGCTTCTGTAGGTACAAATCATTTTCCCATTTTATAACGCTGGAATATTCCTTTAGGTGAGGGCTTCCCAACCTCAACACTATTGACATTGCAGTGGATAATTCTTTGTTGTGGCGGGCTGGCTGGTGACTGCAGGGTGATTAGTAGGATCCCTGACCTCCATGCCCTTGATACAAGTAGAGTCCCTCAATTGTGACAACCAAAAATGTCCGTGGACATGCTGAATGGCTCCTGGGGGACAAAAGAAGCTCTGGCTGAGAACCAGTGCTTTATAATCTTTAGAAAAGCTTCTAAGATAACCACAAAAATGTCACATAGAGGGTAGTTATAGGAACATCTTCTATCATTCGGGTACTGGATATCTAGAATGGTGACTAGTCTGTAGATCACCTACAGGGTTTATGAACCCTGGTGAATGCTGGTGACACTGCCCCTTCCATCTCAAAAGACAACTCATCTCTCCTGAAATTACTGCTTCTGGGACTAGTTTTTCATTTGTCATGTTTTCCCTGAAGTGCAGTAACATTTACATGTTGATGCTGATATAGGGTCTATTATCAATGGTCTACATGGTCTACTAGTTTTCTAGGGCTGCTATAATAAATTACCACAAATTTGGATGGCTTAAAATGATAGATATTTACTAAATCACAATTCTGAGGACTGGAAGTCCAAAATCAGTAGAGAGACAGGGCAATGGTGTCTTCAAAGTCTTTAGGGGAGGATCCCTCCTTACCTTTTCCTAGCTTCTGGTGGTTACTGACACTCCTTGGCATTTCTTTTGGTTTGAAGACCTGTCACTTCAAATCTCTGCCTTTGCAGTCCCATAACATTTTCCCTGGGCCTGTGTCCAAATTTTTCTCCTCTTACAAGGACACCAGTCATTGGATTAGGGCCCACCCTAATCCAGTAGGATATCATTGTAACTTGATTCCATCTATAAAGACCCTATTTCTGGATAAGGCCACATCCACAGGTCATTAGGGATTAGGATTTATACATATATTTTTGGAGGACCCAGTTCAATTCAGAATTTATGATATATTCCCGCATAATATAGAACACATAAAGGATTATTGCATTAACTACTTTTTGCTTCTCCTTCCAGCTCCTCTCTTTACTTTTCATTCTTCGTCCTGGCCCACATCCATGTGCTCCTTTGTCTTTGGACTTGTGATTGGGTGATACCAATGGAAGATGTCAAGATTGGAGGTCAGGAGGAATGTGCTTATTCCCCAGGCTATCTCCCTGCCCTGGCATTGTGGGTTGGCTGTGTTCTTCTGCCAGATTCCACAGTTCTTGTCAGGTGGCCCTTGCCATAACTGTTCTCTCATGTGTCCATCCCCTTGCCGTGGGTGTGGGCTGATGATAATAAGTGGCTCTAGTGCTGAGTCGTGCTTGTTGGTTTCCCTCAAGTCTATTGTTCTACCCTTGTTAGCTCCCCCTCCCCCACCCTGAACCAGAGGGAGTGCACCCTCTGGTCTCTGCCAGGGCCGACTGATTGCAATACTAAACACAGAAATCATTTGTTTAAAAATGATGTCTATGCCTGCCTCTTTAAGTTACAGACCAAAACTATGTTCCAAATTCATATATTTCCTACCTTTTACACGAGCAGATGAAGTTTCCAACAGGTTGGCTCTGGGCCACATCAGATGAAGACATACGGTCTCCTCTGTTTAGTCTTCTGGAACAATTGTAGTAAAGCGGCACTGGCCTTTGTAGGGGAATAGTCACCTCTTTCAGGAACAATTCATTGTTTGCATCTGTCCCCTCTTTTTCACTTGTGAAATCTCATTTGCTCTTGGCTGCAGGAGAGAACAGGTGAGGAAAATTGGTCTCCTTGTAATTTGGAACCAAACTGTTCAAGGCTTATAAATCATTCATTACAATGGAAAGAAATTGGATTTCTAGGTTGGCTTATTGTGGCCTGAGGCAAGTTAGGTGCCATGAAGCAGCTCTCCATGGAAGACACTGTAATTTGAGAGATGGGGCTTTGGGGCTCCCCCCTCTCCCTTTTCCCAAGAATGGACATTGCTGGTGGACATTCCTTCCTCTGTGAATGGACTAGGCTTCTTCTATAGTTTGGCTGTTGTGGACATTGCTGTTATAAACATTTGGGTGCACATGCCCCTTTGAATCACTACATTTGTATCTTTAGAGTAAATACCCAGTAGTGCAATTGCTGAGTCGTAGGGTAGCTCTATTTTCAACTGTTTGAGGAACCTACATAAGGTTTTCCAGAGTGGCTGCACCAGCTTTCATTCCCGCCAACAATGTAGGAGGGTTCCCCTTTCTCCATATCCTCTTCAACACCTGTTATTTCCTGACGGGTTAATTTTAGCCATTCTGACTAGTGTGAGGTGGTATCTCATTGTGGTTTTGATTTGTATTTCCCTGATGCCAAGTGATGTTGAGCACTTTTTCATGTGCCTGTTGGCCATCTGGATGTCGTCTTTGCAGAAATGTCTGTTTATGTCTTCCGCCCATTTCTTTCTTTTTTTTTTTAAAGATTTTATTTATTTATTTGACAGACAGAGATCACAAGCAGGCAGAGAGACAAGCAGAAAGAGAGGGGGTGAGGGAAGCAGGTTCCCTGCTGAGCAGAGAGCCCGATGTGGGGCTCGATCCCAGGACCCTGGGATCATGAGCTGAGCCAAAGACAGAGGCTTTAACCCACCTAGCCGACCAGGTGCCCCTTCTGCCCATTTATTGATTGGATTATCTGTTCTTTGGGTGTTTAGTTTGGTAAGTTCTTTATAGATTTTGGATACTAGCCCTTTATCTGATATGTCATTTTAAAATATCTTCTCCTATTCTGTCAGTTGTCTTTTGGTTTCCTTTGCTGTGCAAAAGCTTTTTATCTTGATCAAGTCCCAAAAGTTCATTTTTGCCCTTGCTTCCGTTGCCTTTGGTGATGTTTCTAGGAAAAAGTTGCTGTGGCTGAGGTCGAAGAGGCTGCTGCCTGTGTTCTTCTCAAGGATTTTGATGGATTCCTATCTCACGTTGAGGTCTTTCATCCATTTTGAGTCTATTTTTGTGTGTGGTGAAAGGAAATGGTCTTTTTTTTTTTTCATCAGACATTCTTTCCTGCTTTGTTGAAGATTAGTTGACGATAGCACTGAAGGGCCATTTCTGGGCTCTCTATTCTGTTCCATTGATCTATGTGTCTGTTTTTGTGCCAGTACCATACTGTCTTGATGATTAGTGCTTTGTGATAGAGCTTGAAGCCTGGAATTGTGATGCCACCAACTTTGGTTTTGTTTTTCGACATTCCTCTGGCTATTTAGGATCTTCTCTGATTACACACAAATTTAGGATTATTTGTTCCATTTCTTTGAATAAAGTTGATCGTATTTTGATAGGGATTGAGTTAATGTGTAGATTGCTCTAGGTAGCATAGACATTTTCATAATATTTGTTCTTCCAATCCAAGAGCATGGAATGTTTTTCCATTTCTTTGTGTCTTCCTCAATTTCTTTCATGAGTACTTTATATTTTTCTGGGTACAGATTCTTTGTCTCTTTGATTAGGTTTATTCCTAGGTGTCTTATGGTTTTGGGCGTGACTGTAAATGGGATCAACTCCTTAGTTTTTCTTTCTTCTGTCTTGTTGTTGGTGCATAGAAATGCAACTGATTTCTGAGCATTGACACTGATCCTGACACTTTACTGAATTCCTGTATGAGTTCTAGCAGTTTTGGAGTGCAGTCTTTTGGGTTTTCCACATAAAGTATCATATCATCTGCAAAGAGTGAGAGTTTGAGTTCTTCTTTGTTGATTCGGATGCCTTATTTTTTTGGTCTGATTACTGAGGCTAGGACTTCTAGTACTGTGTCAAATAGCACTGGGGATAGTGGATATCCCTGCCATGTTCCTGACCTTAGGGTTTTTATGTTTTTATTTTTTATAAACATATAATGTATTTTTATTCCCAGGGGTACATGTCTGTGAATCGCCAGGTTTACACACTTCACAGCACTAACCATAGCACATACCCTCCCCAATGTCCATTACCCCACTCCCCTCTCCCTCCCCCCCTCCCCCCAGCAACCCTCAGTTTGTTTTGTGAGATTAAGAATCACTTATGGTTTGTTACTTGTTCTTTTTTTTGAGGTGAGTTTTTCTGCCTTGTCATTTTTCCAGATAAGAATAGATGAATGAGAGAACAAAATACTAAAAGGGTAGCAACGATCCCAGAAAAGTATATACTAACCAAATCAGAAGAGACCCATAACCAGGAGGATAAGAAAGGAGGGAAAAAAGTGTGTGTGTGTGTGTGTGTGTGTGTGTGTATATATATATATATATATATATATATATAAAAATAATGAGACTGATGAATAGAACAGAGCCACATACTTGATTTTCAGTGTATTTTGGTCTGTTAGGAGAAACTGCCTCCCAAAATTTTAAAGAAAGAAAAATTTATATGGATACAAAAATAACAAACATGATGAAAGGATGGAATATGATTGTAAAGATGAAAATTAAAGAAGATTCTAAAAAAGAAATTGATGAAATAAGAAGTTGGTTGAAAAAAGAGAAAAGAAAGAAAAAAGAAAAAAAAAGAATGTGATAAGGCTGCAGACTAGAACAAAGTCATACATTATATTTAGGGTATATTTTGATCTGTTAGAAGAAACTGTATCCCCAAATTTTAAAGAAAGAAAAACTTATATGTATACACAAAATAAGGTTAAATGCAATTAAGGGATAGAATAGGACTATAACAATGAAAATTAAAAAAGATTTTTTAAAATGTATTGATAGGGGGCACCTGGGTGGCTCAGTGGGTTAAGCCTCTGCCTTAGGCTTAGGTCATCTCAGGGTCCTGGGATCGAGCCCCGTGTTGGGCTCTCTGCTCAGCAGGGAGCCTGCTTCCTCTCTCTCTCTCTGCCTGCCTCTCTGCCTACTGTTATCTCTGTCTGTCAAATAAATAAATAAAATATTTTAAAAAAATGTACTGATAGGATAAAATAGTTTAAAAAAGTTAAAATAGGAAAGAGAAAAAATTAAAAAAAAATAGAATAAGAAAGAAATAAAATTTAAAAAATTTAATTTGAAAGACTAAAGAATCATGGAGGTAGAAAGCCATGAATTCTATGTGCTGTTTTCCTGTAGCTTTGAAGTCTTGCAGTTCTCATTGATCGGGGAACTTTGTCTTGGCTGGATGTTCTTTCTGATCTTCTGGGGGAGGGGCCTGTTGCAGTGATTCTCAAATATCTTTGCCCGAGTAGGAGTTGAACCGCCCTTGCCAGGGGCCAGGCTAAGTAATCTGCTCAGGTTCACTCTTGGGAGCTTTTGTTTCCTGAATGCTTTCCTTACAGCGTTGGAGGATGGGAATGAAGATGGTGGCCTCCTAATCTCTAGCCAGGGGAGCTGAGAGCTCAGGGCCCCACTTCTTAGTGTGCCCTCAGAGAAAAGCAGTCAATCCCTCCTGTCTCCCTGGTCTCCTGCTGTGCTCTGTGCTCACTTGGCCTGTGACCAATTGTTTCTATCTCTGGTGCATGGCCCCATTTGGAGTCTCCAAACCCAGCAGATTTGTGCCGCACACTCCTGCACCCCTCGTCCTGGAGGCGGAAGGTGTATCTCCCCAGATTTGTCCCTTGTGGGGTCCCTGCTCAAAGAGCAGTGGCCCAACTATGTCTCGGATCATGGTTTAAGGTAACCCTGAGCTGAGAGTGCACTCCTTGGCTTCATCTCTGCAGCTGGTTTCCCTGCTCTAATACCTGGGAGCTTTGTCACACTCAGACACATCCAGTCTTTTTGTGACCCCGCAGGTCTGGAGACCACACTGTCTCTGCAAGGGCTCCCTGCCCCCACCCTTAGCCTCTGGAGTGATGTCCCTCAGTGGAGCAGACTTCTAAAAGTTTCGATTTTGTGCTCGCTGCTCCATCACTTGCCCCTCCCCCCGCGGTCTCTCTTCCCATATATCACCTTGGAGTCACTTCTCTGCAAGTCCTACCTTCCAGAAAATGCTCACTTTTCTGTTCATAGAATTGCAGCTATTCTTCTCTTTGATCTCCTGTTGAATTTTTAGGTGTTCAAAATGGTTTGATAGCTATCTATCCGAGTTCCTGGGGACCTCATGATATTTAGGTCTCCTACCCCTCTGCCATCTTGCTCTTCCCCTTCCCTAATTTTCAAGGGAAGAGTGAGAGAAGTGAGAGAAGTGAGAGAAGAGAGCTGGAGCAGAGCTGAAAGGGGGGAACTTTGAAAGGAAGAGAGAAATCATCATAGACCTTGGAGATGGAGAAGGGAGGGGTGGGGCTGGGGAGCTTTGCTGAAGCTTTGTTGGCTAGGGAATGTCTGCTTATAGACTTTTGGTTTGATAGTATCTAGGGAAACTTTGAGTGCACCTCCTTCTGTCTACTTGGCTCTGAGGATGTGTGAGGTGCCAGACAGGGCCTGGTGGAAAAGAAGCAAGGGCTGGCTGCTAAGACTCTAGGGGAATCTTTCTCTCCTGGTTGCTCAGCTGGCTCACCAGGGCAAGAAAGGAAGCAGAGCTTGAGGGCACTGTGCCCTGGCTGGGGCTGGGGTGTCTCCTACGACTCCAGGTAGTAAGGAAGGGTGGCCCAGTACAGCATCAGTTTTCATAAACATAGGGGTCTCAGAGATCCTTATAGGACAAAAATGTATGAGGGAAGTGGAATCACACCCTTATCTGTCAAAGTATTATATATTGTAAAAAAAATCTTTGAGGCTCTTACTGTTCAGTTGGGTATTTATGATTGAATAAGTGCTAAAGAGTGTAGGAGTAAAATATCTCGAATGCTACTTAATCAAGGAATGGAGAACACTTACAAGTACTATGGGGAGATGGAGGAGAAAATTCAGCAATCCATTTACAAACTGTTCCATTTAGCTGGATGTGACCTAAAAGACACTTCACACTGACACATCAACCACTTTGTTTAGCACTTTATGTCCAATCTCCTGGAGGATAGAAGTTCCAGCACCTGAGGGCTTGACTTCACCATTATATCCAATAAGGTTTGCTGAACAAGCATTTTCATATATAAATTCATTTTATTTTATAACAACCCTGTAAGATAGACCAGTAATGACATCTCTATTTTAAAATATTTTATTTTATTTTATTTTTTTAGAGAAAGAGGCAGGGTACAGAGGGACAGGGAGAGAGATAATCTTAAGCAGGCTCCATGCCCAGCACAGAACCTGAGGAGGAGCTTGATCTCACAACGCTGATGACCTGCACTAAATCAAGAGTTGGACGCTTAACCAACGGAGTCACCCAGGTGCCCTGACATCTACAGTTTTAGATGAGGATATTGAGACTTAAAGATGTTAAATCATATAGCTAATAGTCTCAAATCAGGCTCTTCATCACCAATGCTTGGTCCAGTGCACTTCCCACTACAGTGTACTCTTTCCTCTGACAGTGGAGGGGGTGTATGCTCCTGAGGATGCTGTGCTATTAGAATTACCAAAGATCTTTTTGGGAAGTAGGCTTTAAAGGCAGGAACTATTTGACAGCCAGACATAGAAAAATTACTCTGGTTGAGTAGAAAACTCAAAGGATTCTTTTATAAGGTAGGGTTTTGAATTTAGAGAATAGTTGCATTTTTTTAAATGAATTAAAGCTTATAAATCATGGGGCAGATATCATTATTCTCATTTTATAGATGAGAAAACTGGCTCTCAGAGATGTTAAGTAATGTGTAGTAAAGAATTTGGCCTTGCCCAAAGAGAGGTCTGGTTTTTGTCCTTGACTTCCAGGAAGTGATCTATATCATACTTGATAGAATGTTTTTGTTTAGGGTGGAGGCTGCTCAGACCTGATATTCTTAGAGTAGTGGCTGCTCATGCCAAAGAGACCAACCACATGGTTTAGGGTGGATGTCATGGGGTTACAAACTGTCAGTCAGCCTGTAGGTTGAGTCCAACCAGGAGGCCAATCAGTTAATCTTGTCTATGCAATGGGGCCTCAATAAAATATCTGAACATGGAAGCTTGAGTGAGCTTCCCTGGTGGCAGAACTCCATGTAAATTTTCACATGTTGGGGCTGAGAGTATATGAAGGAGTAAATAAAATACTAAAAGGGTGGCAAAGACCCCAGGAAAATGCCCTTTAACCAAATCAGAAGAGACCCCAAATCGTGGAGGGGGGGGAAGAAAGGGGATAAAAAGAAGTTCAGAAAAAAAAAATTTAAAAAAAGAAAACAAATAAAGAAAAAATATAAAAAAGAAAAAAATATATATATTAGACTGGTGACTAGAACAGGGTCACCCACTTAATTGTGGGGTTTTTGGTCTCTTAGAAGAAAGTACCTCCCAAAATTTTAAAGAATGAAAAATGTATATAAGAGTAAACACAGCAAAGGGATGGAATATGCCTACAAAGATGAAACACAAAATTTTTTTTTAATTTCTAAAAAAAAGGAGTTGATTAAGTTGGTTGGGAGAATAATGAAAAAGAAAGTGGAGAGAATTTGCTCAGGCTGGAGACTAGAACAAGACTGGAGCTAGATTTAGGGTGTCTTTTGATACAATAGAGGAAGTTGGAGGAAGGAACCCCAAATTTTTTAGAAGAAAAAACCCTTATGTGAATACAAAAAATAAAGTTAAATACTATGAAGGATAAAATATGACTATAATAATGAAGGCTCAAAAAAGATTATTTTTTTTCTTTTTTGGAAAGGTATTGTTAAGTTAAACTAGTTAAAAAAGAAAAGGGTAAAAGTTAAAAAAAATTTAGCAGAAGAAGAGAAAAAGAAAAAAAATAAAATTAAAGAAAAAATTAAATTAACTGCAAGACTAAAGAATCATGGGGAGAAAGCCATGAATTCCGTGCTTTGCTTTCTTCTCCTCTGGAGTTCCGCTGCTCTCCTTGTCAAGTGAACTTGGTCTTGGCTGGATTTCTTGTTGATCTTCTGGGGGAGGGGCCTGTTGTAGTGATTCTCAAGTGTCTTTGCCCGAGGCAGAGTTGCACTGCCCTTACCAGGGGCCGGGCTAAGTAATCTGCTCCGATTCGCTTTCGGGAGCTTTTGTTCCCTGAGCGCTTTCCGTAGAGTCCGGAGGACGGGAATGAAAATGGCGGCCTCCTAGTCTCCGGCCCGGAGGAGCCGAGTGTTTGGGGCCCCACTCCTCAGTGCACCCTCAGAGAAAAGCCCCAGCCACTCCAGTCTCCCTCGCCTCTGGCAGCGCTCCGAGCTCACCCAGCCTGCGACCGGTTCAAGGTAACCCCGAGCTGAGAGCTCACTCCTCGGCTCTGTCTCTGTAGCCGGCTTCCCCGTTCTGATACCTGCTAGCTCTGCGACACTCAGACACCCCTGATCCTTCTGTGACCCTGCGGGACCTGGGGCCACGCTGACCCCGCGTGTGCTTCACCCCGGTTTAGCCTCTGGAGCGATGTCCCTCCGTGGAGCAGACTTTTAAAAGTCCCGATTTAGTGCTCTGTTGCTCCGCCGCTTGCCGGGAGCCGGCCCCTCCCCCGTGGTCTATCCTCCCGTCGCTTTCGATTCACTTCTCCGCAGGTCCTACCTTTCAGAAAGTGGTCGATTTCCTGTTTCCAGAATTGCTGTTCTTCCTCTCTTTGATCTCCCGTTGGATTTGTAGGTGTTCGCAATGGTTTGATAAGCTATCTAGCTGATCTCCTGCTACCTGATGTCGTCTCAGCTGCTACTTCTCCGCCATCTTGACTCCTCTCCTATATTTCCTTTAATATTAATATTATATAGTTTATACCCAGAGGCGTGTTGTACTATCTGCTCAGTGTTTCACTTTGAAGTGGTTTCTGCTTTGTGATATTTGGTTATATATTAATTGGTAATCCAGACTGGCATGTGAGGTTTGGCACTGAATAATTTGATCACCCAGATCTTAAGGGTGGTATGTTTCACCCTCCAGCCTCCATTCCTGAACGTCCCCTGACCCCTTCTCTCACCTAAAAATATATCCAATATATCTCATACTATGTTTTAGTTGAAAAACCCTTTCCCTCAAATGTTGGAGACTTCAACTATTTATTTGTACATCTCAGGAACTGTTTCCTGTAAAAGAGGACAACACTGAACCCAATGGAGCTAAATCCTGCCCTCAAGGAGCTTCTGCTCTAGTGGGACCCATCCCCATCAAAATTTCTGTTGCTGAATATCTTGGGTGGGTGTGAGGTAATTTGATTATCATATTATAAAGTGTCAAGGTGGGTTGTGAGGGAGTTTTTGTTTGGGAAAAAAAAAAACTATTAATTTAAATATCCCTCTGAAGGATAACATGGAAGAGATAGATACCTAACTTGCCCATTTCCCCTCCTGTGAGATAGATTCTTTTAACTTATCAATAATGAGTTACAAAAAAAAATGTCTTACAGGGATATTTAAAATTAAACTGCTGCATTGTAATTCTAAAATTAAAGGCTATTCTCAAGAATATTTTTCATTTTTCCTTTATTTAGGTACTTGGTATGTTTTCTGTGGATAACACTATCTTTAGATAGTTGCTTCCATTCATGTAGCCAGCAAGTGAGTGAGTGGAAACTCAAAACCAGCCTAATTTGATTGTAAGACCAGTGTTCAATTCTCTAAACTCTGGCTGCCTTTCTATAAGGCTATGCATAATTTTAACAACAACCATGATCATTGACATAAAACCCTGAAACTTAGTACTGTCTTGTTTTGAAACTTGCAATGACAAGAAAGGAGAATACAGAAGAGAGGTTTCAATGTCATTGTCAGTCTAAAATGGAGATGGCTTGATAGGGGTTTATACACATTTAAAATCTATCTGTGTGGTTCACATGAAGACCTTTTGTACTTGTTGGTAGCTAGATGTTAGCATTTCACAAGTCAAAGAACAAATCAGTTAGGCCTGTTATTACTGCTTAGAATAGAATTCTCTTTGGAAAGAGCTCCTTTCTGGTTATGTTAGCATTTGGTATTACACACACACACACACACACACACACACACACACACACACATCTCTGTTGCTTTAACATTTTACTGAATTAGACATATGACTTGGGCTTCCAGAGGCAGTTGGCATGCAGATCAACTGGTGCCAAATGCTAATGTTTGAATAGCTGTACATTTCAAAGAGAGAAAGCTAAAGCCTTAGGGACAACTTAATAAATAACTACAATTTGTTTTCGTATGTATCAGTGCTGTTCTAATCTTATTAAGAAATAAAACATTCTCTTTAAAACTGCTGTTGGAAAATTTACAAATAATCAACAGAAGAGATTAAGTGAGCACCTTTATTGAGTTTGGAATTTGTTAACAGATCTTTATCATCTTTATCATACCATCTGTTTCTAAATGTTTTAATTGAAGAAACACTCTGTCTTAACTTGCTTGAAAAAATTACAAATTGAAAAAGGAATTGGGGCAACATAGCCCACGTTTTCTTGGTGATGAGTACCCGCACAGATGTTCAGGTAAAGGAAATTTGGCATGGCTATCAAATGGCCACAGGTAAAACAAACCAGAATTTCCACTCTGGCCTGGTATTTGCAACTGACAGTGTTGCTTTTCCATAGATTGACATGTTGTGGATTCACAACATGCTCCTCTACTTTGTGCTGGAATTAGTGGATAAACCCAGACTCTGAGGTGTGAACATACTTGTATAGTTTAATATTTTGGTAAAATAAAACTTGTGATAAAAATGTTATATTAATGATATATAACTAAATTGTGTAATAATTAAGCAAACCAGTAACCAGTTTCCATATATGATGTACTGTGTGTTAACTTACTAAGACAAACTCCCTTTCTACTTCTTCTTCTCATTTTAAAAAGCTTACTCTGTTAATAATTATTCTCATATTTCCTATTTGATCTAATATATGTAGTATTTTAGCCTCATTATCTTAATCATGATGTTCGTCATAAGCAGAACACTTAACCAACACATATGAAAAGAGAGATATTCTGGACTTTCTATCTGGGAGGGCAGGGGAAATTGGTTGGAGTTACACAGAGGGGACAGGGAGGACACTCTGAAACTCACAGGACTCTCTGGGGTGTCTCTTTCCACATTTCGCATTTCCACATTCCACATTCATTTATAAAAGTTAATGGAAAGCTACAAAAACTAAAGCAGGATACTGAAGATTCAGACGCTTTGCACATGGAGGTTTAGTCACCTGGTTGAGGGCAAAAAAGGAAATCATGTAATTAGAAATAAAAGAAGGAAGTTGTAAACACCAACCATAGGGTCCCTCCCCTAAGTCTAATAATTTAATAATTTCAACCTTTTCCCTTCAGTCTCACAGAGGGTAATTGCTTCCTGCAGTTATTATCTTTATGATGTCTCTTTTTTAGCCTTTTAGTTACCTAGTTAATAGCTTTTCATCCTAGTAAACTATTTTGTATACTAATTATTTCCATTCAGACATCTGTTATAGTTTGCCTTCTGGCCGGGTCTTCTGGCTGCCTTCTGGCTGGACCATAACTGATAGAGTTCTCTTATTCACTGCTTTCCAAGTGCAACTTCATGGGCCTCAATTTTATAATTCTTTCCTTTCCTTAAAATTTGAGGGGGCCTTGGGTGGTGAATTCCCATCTTCCTGGTTATCTCACCAGGTCCCATGGCACTGTTCATAGATCAGGCTGTCTTCATTTGTGCTTTAAATACCACAATGTAGAGCTTTGGGGACCCTCATGGAGGGTCCTAACGGTCCCCTACTAAGGGCCCCCTCATAGAGCATGGGGTGAGAAATGCTGAGAAAATGGGTATAGGAATGCATGGGGATCACATCAGGCAGACTTGTTAGGATTTGATTGCAAGTTATATACAGTGTGGTCACCATCTGTCCGGGGATGGCTGCAGTGGAAATCAAAATGAAGATACTGAAGAGGGAGGGAAGTGAAGGAAGTATCTTCGTGACAGAGGACTTTAGCTGGTTCCTACCTGCCAAGCAGCTGGAGCGGGGCAAAAGAGAGTCAGTGGCCCATCTAGGCCCAAACAGAAGTCGACCTCTGTGTTTGCACATAGGTGTTTTCTGAACAGCTTGCAAAACATCATCAGTAAAGTCAGAACTCAAGAGTCAAATGTCTAGCCTGGCATCAGAAATTAATTTATGATATTTCATTATGTAGGTTGTAGCAGAGGCAACACACTTGAAAGCATGATTAGGAATTCAGCAGAGCTAAGTTCGTTTGTAAGGCTAATGATAAGATCTGAGGAGGCAGGTGTGAGAAAAGTCCCTGAGAACAGGCTCAGAGATCGTAACAAACAGGCTTGTAAAGGCATTTCATTAATATGGCATCAGGTGTTGGAGAGAATTCATGAATGCTTATAACACTTAATAGTATATCCTTCCCTTTTGTACCTAAGAACGTCATAGGTCAAGAGAAACTCTACAGTGTATGTTTTATATGACAGCTTGCATCTCTCCTCTAGAGTATGAGATTATGGTAATAAATCCTCTCCAAAGATGTGTGCCAACTCTCACCCATTAGCTGCCTGTGTATCTGTGCTCTATAAGCTTTATTATTACCTTATTTATAAATAGAGGAAAAGGGGAGGTAAAACTGACCTTTAATTGTATCCTTTGTGGTAAATATTTGATGTAGAATCTTTAGTTACATAAATTCTGGTCATGAGGTGTGTTGGGGGTAGGAAATAGGAACTATGCAAAAATAGCCAATGGGTCTGTAAAGTCTCCATCATTCATGACCTTAATAAGTCAAGCATTTGATTCACTCAAAGTCAAAAGATTGCTTAGCATATATTCCTCTTGCCACTACTTAGATTTCAGCAGCAAAGCAATGGTTTAACTTATTTATTTAAATTTGTTTTAAAGAGTATTTATTTATTTATTTGTCAGAGAGAGAGAGCGAGAGAGCGCAAGCACACACAAGCAGGGGGAGAGGCAGGCAGAGGGGGAAACAAGCTCCTTGCTGAACAGGGAACCTGACGAGGGACTCCATCCCAGGACCCTGGGATCATGACCTGAGCCAAAGGGAACTGCTTAACCAACTGAGCCACTTAGATGTCCCTATTTATTTAATTAAAAAATTATTTATTTTACAGAGAGGGGCTAAGGGCAGAGAGAGAAGGAAAGAGACAGGCTCAAGCAGACTCCCCACCGACCACGAAATCTGACTCAGAGCTTGATCCCAGGACCCTGAGATCATGACTTGGGCCAAAATCAGGAGTCAACTGCTTAACTGACTGAGACACCCAGGTGCCCCAAAGCAGTGGTTTTAGACAATGGAGCAAAGAAGCTAGGGCTCTACAAATCAGCCATCCAGTTTAGGAGCTCTCTAACACATAAGGACTGCGGATGTGTTCTGGAAAATATAAAGCTCTACAAAAGCTGGGAACTATCCCAGGAAGTGGAAAGAAGCTAGGGAGTCAAGAAGCTCGACCTTAAGTTCCCCTTCTGCTCAATGCCTGTTTCATTCCACAGGGCACTGGTGACCCTCTGCATTTTTAGGCTTCATCTTTAGTCATTCTTGCCCTGGCTTGCTGCATTGCTGCCACTCCATCCTATCCACTCCTAGAATACACCAGGCTGCTTCCCACCTGGGGACAACTGGGATTGCTGATTCCTCTGGCTAGAAGCAGGCTCCCCCTGTCCTCACTAGTCACTTTTGTCTTTGCACAGGGTTTTTCCTCCTTTAGATTTCAGTTTTTTTAAAAAAGATTTTTATTTATTTATTTGAGAGAGAGACAGTGAGAGAGAGCATGAGTGAGGAGAAGGTCAGAGGGAGAAGCAGACTCCCCGTGGAGCTGGGAGCCGGATGCGGGACTCGATCCGGGAACTCCGGGATCATGACTTGAGCCGAAGGCAGTCGTCCAACCAACTGAGCCACTCAGGCATCCCTAGATTTTAGTTTTATGTTACTTTCTCAGAGGTTCCAGGCCTGGAGCAAAATGTAAGCATTTGATAAATATTTAGAGAATGAATGAATGATTTGTGGCAGCTGAAAGAATATATGTGAACTTTCTGAGGAATATAATGGAATGTTTGACAAACAGCAGGGGCTCCTGAGTTATTAGTTTCTTTGCTGTTCAGTGATTCTGAAACAGTCTTTAACCACACATGAAGAGTTAGCTTTTGTTGTAATCCCCAAAATACCCATTAACCATTGACATTTTTTGAGATATATATCTATATATATCTATATCTATATATCTATATCTATATATATAATGTTTTAAAACAAAACCCATAAAAGAGAGAAAGAGAGCAGTGTTTACTATCTCTTTTATCCAAGGTTTTCTTTGTATTATCTTGCTTGGAGTCCTCAGAGCTTCCTCTGTGGTGTGTTTGTGTTTTATTAATTTTGAAAAATTGCTGGCCATTATGTTTTCAAACAGTTATGCTTTGATTTCCTCTCTTTCTTTTCTGAGACTCCAATTACCTGTTTCTTTTAGGCCTTTTAATGTTTTAATGTGGTTTCACAAACCTTACATGCTCTTTTATTTTTAACTCTCTTTTTTTCTTTAGTCTGTTTCAGTTTGCATCATTTTTACTGACCTATCTTCAGGTGCATTTTCTTTTCTTGTGTTATGTACAGCCTATTGAAGGAATTCTTCATCTTTGGAATGACATTTTTCACTCATTATGTTTCCATTGGACATTTATTTATTTATTT
This sequence comes from Mellivora capensis, assembly GCA_004024625.1. Taxonomy (NCBI): domain Eukaryota; kingdom Metazoa; phylum Chordata; class Mammalia; order Carnivora; family Mustelidae; genus Mellivora; species Mellivora capensis. The sequence continues at coordinate 1,841 of PISX010008739.1, read as the reverse complement.
ATTTTGAGTTGCCATCTCTCTGATGAAATTTCTCATCTGTTTACACAAATCGTCCACCTTTTCCACTAGTTCACTGAACATTTTAATAATAGTTAAAATAAATCTGATAATGCCAACAACCTAGGCCATTTTTGGTTGGGTCTGATTCTGTTGGGTCTTTTATCTCTTGTCAATGTCACTATTTTATATTTTGACAATGGGTCATTTTTTTTCTCTTTTGAATGTTGTACAATTTTGTTATTGAATGCTGGGAATTATGTGTAAAAGAACAATAGAGATGGAGATAAATAATTTGTATGCCCTGTAATGGCATGCCTTTTCTTCTATAAAGCCATTAGTGTTTATGTATGGGGTAGAAAGCAAGTCAGTATAGACTATAGTTGAGCTGGGTTTTATTGGTGCTTTAGTGCATCAAAGTCCTTAAATTCATTTTGTGGGGGTACTGCTGCTGCCTTGTGCTTAGGATGAGACCTGGAGCACCAGAGTTTCTCTCAGTATCTTTGTCTCACCCTCAGATTTTGGCAGCTTTGTCATGACTGTGCCATAGAGAGGATTTCTAATAATAGATGATTATTCTTTGGTACTTGGTGTGAGACTTATAGTCATGAGAGGAAGATTTCTTGGTTTTCCTGCTCTGGTCTCCGTCTTAAGGAGGCCCTATGTGGCTCATCTTAGGGATAGGACTTTTTCAGAATTCCTGATCCTCTCCAGTAGCAAACATCCCCTGCTTCCCTACTTGGTACAGTGTCTGGAGTACAGTTGTCTCTTCTCAGGGTCCTGGTATCATGCAGGTCTTGCATAAGTGCTTTTCTTTCCTGTATCTTTCCCACAACAGCAGCAGATGGCTTCTGTCAATGACAAGCTGTCATTGAAGGATCTGGAACAGGTGGATTTCCTGCTCTTCCTTTCCTGACACACAGTTTCTGCTGGTGATAATAATTGTATTTTAGTTTCAGATTGTTGCTTTTTCCAGAGATATGTGTGTTCCACCCCAAGAGTCCCCAAAGAAAACACTAAGATTTGGGTGCTGATTTTAAACGTATGGAAAACAGTTCATCTAAAGCTTCCCCACAGGGGCGCCTGGGTGGCTCAGTGGGTTAAAGCTTCTGCCTTCAGCTCGGGTCATGATTTCAAGGTCCTGGGGTCGAGCCCCACATCAGGATCTAGCCCCACATCAGGCTCTCTGCTCAGCAGGGAGCCCGCTTCCTCCTCTCTCTCTGCCTGCTTCTCTGCCTACTTGTGATCTCTGTCTGTCAAATAAATAAATAAAATCTTAAAAAAAATAAAGCTTCCCCACAGTCCTTGACAATAAGATTCTTCTTGTTGATTAATTACATTTACTTTATCTTTAGTTTTCACAGAACTGGTTTATCTTCTTGCCCCATACTGCATTGTAGATGAGTAAAGGAACACTAATCCACTTTTAAATTGATTAAATATAATGCTTAGTAATTCTGAGAAAGTCAGGTGCATGAGGATAAAAATTTTTTTGTGTGTGTTTCTTAGAAGAGCAATGGCAGTCCTCTTAATCCCTAGGGATGACATATGGAAACTGCTTTACCACATGCTCAGTTGCATCTGATGCAGACAAATTCCCACCTGCAGATTTCTGCGGCTTCCAAAGTAAGATTTTTTTTAAAATTTTTTATTTTTTATAAACAAATTTTTATCCCCAGGGGTACATGTCTGTGAATCGCCAGGTTTACACACTTCACAGCACTAACCATAGCACATATCCTCCCCAATGTCCATTACCCCACCCACCTTTCCCGACCCCCTCCCCCCAGCAACCCTCAGTTTGTTTTGTGAGATTAAGAGTCACTTATGGTTTGTCTCCCTCC
>PISX010008738.1:0-71709 GCA_004024625.1 Mellivora capensis | reverse complement strand
ATCTATCATTTAAACTTACCGTTTAGCTGTTTGGTTGGGTCTTGCCTTTTTCTTTCCATTTTAATAAATGAGAAATAATTTACTAAGTAATCATTTATATTTGATTGATTAACCTAGATTACTCTTCATCTCTAGCTTCACGCAATGTTTTTTGGTACATGTTGTGGATTTACTTTTCAAAACCAATGGGGAAAAATTAGAGGGTTTTTCAGGGAATGGGTTTATACAGTTACCGTCTATACCATCCTGATTTTTTTAAAGATAACAAATGTGAAAATCTGTAAATTACTTAGAATCAAGAGCTTATTTTCCTTATTGTCTGATACGTATCTGTTGACCTTCTAAAGAACACTTGAAATCATATCTCTTTTATAGTTATCATTCATAACTTTCCCTGCTGTCCCCCCTCCACACACACACATACTTCATGAATGCTCCATCCACACAAAACATAGGTGATTTAGTTTTGCCACCTGAAGTGAAATAATTATCTGGAGCATCACAGAAATCTCCCCCTCAGCTAAAGCTTACTGAGGTGGGAAAGGACCAAATTGGCAATAATGCATCTAGAACCACAACTTCAGTATGGAAGATGAAGTAAGAGCAGAGAAGTCTCACATTAATGTCATTGGTCATGAATATTTTATAAACTCGGTGTAAAGGAATTTGGCAGGGTCAAGAATTTATATAATAGGTGAAACACCTACAAAGTGTATAAATCCATAGCTTCAAGTGTATTATAGTATTATCACTTCTCCTGGGTCCAGCTTATTTATGGAATATTTTAATACCCATAATATTTATGTGCATAAAGTGCAGAACCAGAAAATGATTGCCCGGGCCTTTTTTTTTTGTTTTTATCAAAGAACACAATCTTGGTTTTTCACCACTGAACAAAGCACAGTGTTTCATCATTAACATAAATGAAAACCAAGTATCCTTTCCAAAAAAAAAAAAAAAAAACCAAGCCCAAGAAACTTGCCTTGTGTGTTGCATACTCTCCAGATGTGAAAAGGATGACACAATATAATTTAAGAGAAAATTCAGAATTGTATTGAATATGAGTTCATATGATATAGAGTTCCCCTCAAATTTTGCACAGTATTGACCAAGTTAAGATTTAAATAAAATTGTCTCATGCATGCTTATTATATGGTTGAAAGAGACTGAATAATGCACTACTAATTTCTCTTTCATGTTTCATAGTTTAAAAATTCTTGATTATAATGCTGTTTATTTCTTTCCAAAGGGAATGAATTGTATGTAACATGAACTTGCCAACTTACATTTTTTAATTTCAGGTTTCAAAAAGCGCTTGAGATCAAATGCAGGAACATCTCATTTATCTGCCATAATTGGAAACCAATGCCTTCTATTACCCTAGCTGGAAAAACTACCAGCATTAACTGGAAAGAAATGCGGCATTCTAACTTAGCTTGTTAGAAATACAGAGTTTTGCTCACAAGATCTCAAGGTGGTTTGTACTCATATTAAATTTTGACAAAGAATGACCTGTACCACTGAACTCCAAAGCTTACTCCTTAAAGTACCAAACCAATTGTTTTTAGGATACCATATTTCAGTTAGAAGTTAGATTGCACATATTATATTTTCCTACTTGTTCAGTCAGAGATCACTAACTACATTATTTCCTTCATGTCTGAGGGTTGTCTCACCTGGCATCCCATGATGTCTCTTTGCAGAGTTTTATCTTTCTTTCTCCCATTTCAGGCTGTGGTATTTAACTAATTTTGTCACTTTGCCACTCTCTAAAATTTATCTTCCAGTTTATTTCTAATTCCTGGTGCAAAATTCCATGTTTTTGTTTGTTTTGCTTCTTATTGCAAAATTATTAAACCTGAGACAGAGATCAGGCATGTGGATTCAAACAAAAGTCTGGTGATTCACAGAAGCTTTTTGGGACTGCTATTGGGATCTGAACACTGTTCAAGAGAGCTGAAGTCAGCAGAAGACTAATGTCTTGATAATAAGAGATGTCACTGTATTTTAAGGCTCACTTTTTATAAGGAAAAATCAAAATACCACAACCTACTTAGCAGACATATTTCTTGCAATTTCCAGTTGACTGCTTCAGTAAAAGTAATCGAAGTTAACCTGTCCCTAAATGAATGGAGATAGTATCAAGGTAAGCAGTATTTGCAAAGAGCAACCAAACCAAACATTTGGTCAGTATATTTTGAGGTAAAGTATATGCAGCAGCAAGAACAGTACCAACTAAATACATAAATCTGGACTGAATCAGTTACTTTGATAGGACTTACACTGTTGTAAAATATTCTGACTCAGGATTAAAATTGTGGAACCCAGGGGAGATGTCCAAGTAGTTTAAACTTAATACTTGACATAAATGATGTTTCTATGTAATGCTTGTAAAGAAATCGGTGGTTATTTTTCCTAGATAGGCATAGTGATTGTTGTTCTTAGTCCATACTGGCTTTCAGTCAGGAAGAAGGAACACAAGATACCAGCTGCTTAAGATGAGAATAAACTGGTAAGACTATTACTGCTAAACCTGCAGACTTCAGAAGATCACGTGGGCAGGAAGGGCCATTGGGGGAAGAATGAGACCATAAAGTTAAGGTGACAGAACATTTGTGACTCTGGCCATCAGCTCACAGATGCTACCCTCTTGGCCCAGCCTTCTCGTTTTCATTAATTATAGACTCTAAGAGTTGTCATAGAATCATAACTGTAGGTTAGCCAAAAGAATCTTTTTTAAATCCAGAAAAAAAAGAAGTTTCCCTTGAATTTTATATGTGATATGTCACTTGTGTTATTATACCACACTGTTGTGTTTTGGATTTGTTTTAGACCACATTGTGAACAGGGAGGTTGAAACGTTATTTATCCTAAGTGGTCTTCCAAATGGGATAGTGACCACTATTAAATGAGCATTAATTGCATTTGTGTATCGAGCCAGGAAAAAAAAAAAAGAATACTGATGCTTGAGGGAAGACATGTTCTTTCTTTTCTTTCGTGAACTTGGCTTTTTTCTTGTTCTGCTCCACTTTCTGCAGTCTGTCCCCTAAGTGGGGCTTCGGTATACCACATCAGTTAATTCGTAAAATAGGCAGAAAGTGCTCATCTATTCTCAGGGCAGATGCCCACTGGTGCCTGCAAATAACACAGTGATAGGCTGAGGGATAGGTTCCAAATAATATGGAGGACCTCTATTTTTATGGATAGTTTCTCCCTCTTCTCAAATGATACCGTCAATTCCTTTGTTTTACTTTTCTCTCTCTTGTTTTTGCATTTGTGGACCTCAATCTTTATAACGATCTTTACTTTTTAGACTAGTATGTTTTCTTTTAACTGCAATTTACTTTAAATTCATGGTAAGTTAAGCACATGTATGGAATATTTGAACTTTGTCTATGGTTTGGGAAATTATCAACACATTCACTGCTTTCCAAACACCTATTTTTCCTTAGCAAATATTACTTTACTGTATGAGGAATATGAATTAGAAATTCTCAGTTAAAATGCATTGTTACTCACTACACAATGTTTCAAAAATAAATTTCCATTTGGAAAAAAATGTTTCTCATTATTCTGTCAGGTGGGGATAAAAATTAGTAACTATTCTCCCATTTACATGTTTAGTCTTTCAGTTTGATAGCACAAAAAAAACCTGCTCTGCAGATTCTTTGAATGATGCAGAAAAAGGAAGTGTCCTTTAAAACTCTCATCCTTTTAGACATTTCAGTCATGTACACAAGTCCCCAAGTTCTAAGAAGGATGGACACTGTGTTTCCTAAAATACTGGCCATCTATTTGTTTAAAAAACAATGTAATTACTTAAACACGAAGGTGTTCGTATACAGTCAGTTACATTCATAGAAATGTCAAATAGGAGGCACCTGGGGGACTTAGTCCCTTCAGCCTCTGCCTTTGGCTCAGGTCATGATCCCTGAGTACTAGGATTGAATCACACATCAGGGTCCTTGGCCAGGAGGGAGTCTGCTTTCCACTCGCCCTGCCCTTCCCCCAACTTGTGTTCTCTCTCTCTCTTTTTCAAATAAATAAAATCTTAGAATAAATATATCAAAGAACATAGCTGACAAAATTACATTAGCTCTTAAACAGGAGAGAAGGCTAATGTTTCAGAGATTTACAGTTTGTACACTCTATCTACATCTAATTATCCATCATCCACCTCTCTGACTACAGGAAATAGGCTCATATTTCCCTATTAGAACTTTGTAATGCAGCTGATACAGTAATTTTAATCTCCTTTTATCTCAAACAATCAGGATTGGGAAGAATAAATTTTCTAAGACAGCCATCATGAATACAGAGAGAATTCCCAGTCCTTTGTCATTCTAGTGTCATATCACAGGTAGAATTCTATGTATCCCTATATTTCCAGGGCCCACAAACCCTACATAAACAATAGCCATTAAGGAAAATATTGCGTGAGTTTATTCTTGCTGTTTGGAAATATCAATAATTGTGATTCTGGATCCCTTTGCTACCTACTTTCCAGGAGATTTCTTCACCTCTACCATCTCCTATAAAGAATTCTGATCTCTCAAACCCTATAAAAATATCATTCATAGGACGAGGAGGAGAAATGAAATTTTAGCTAGCCTTTAGATAAAAAGATAAACAAATATATGTAGCTACAGATGGGACAGAGAATGTCAATGATACCTATGTAAATGTTGGATACACATAAAAATGGTATGAGCCCATGTTCACATATTTAAATCGACTTTAGTTACACAGACATTTAAATTCATATAAATAAGACACATTCACCCAAATACTACTTTTACTGACTCTCACATGTCACCTAATTTTATTTATAGTATTAAACTCACCATCAATATCCATTAGTGTTTGTTTTCTCCACAGGGACAGGTACTTTTGCATATATTAAGACAGTTATTTTTTGGATGGTGTGGGAAGGGGCGATTAGAAATATATACTCCTGGGGCGCCTGGGTGGCTCAGTGGGTTAAAGCCTCTGCCTTCAGCTCGGGTCATGATCCCAGGGTCCTGGGATTGAGTCCCGCATCAGGCTCTCTGCTCCATGGGGAGCCTGCTTTCTCCTCTCTCTCTGCCTGCCGCTCTGCCTACGTGTGATCTCTGTCTGTCAAATAAATAAAATCTTAAAAAAAAAATAAATATATACTCCTGATACAACAAATATTTGCCTTTTAAAGTGGCTCGTATACACTGTATGCCCTTTCAAACTAACCCTTGAAGGCTGGTTCATGCCAGCAGGTATAACTGAGATATCACAGCTGCTGTAACCTGCTTGGTGAGCAATAAGCATAGGCTACAAACAGTATCTAAGAAGCATTATTAGATTTCTATCAGGTCCTGGCTACCACCCAGACACAGATTTATCTGAAGAACCATCAATCTTTATTTTAGTGCTGAAATAATTTGGGTCCTAACCTACCAACACATTACTATCTGTAATATTCCAACGTGCATATCAGTTTCCCGATGTTGCTTAAAGAATACATTTTGGGGAGCGAGAAGCAAGATGGTGGACAAGTAGGAGACCTAAATTCTGTCAGATCCCAGGAACTCAGCTAGATAGTTATCAAACAATTTGGAACACCTACAAACTCAACAGGAGATCAAAGAAAAGAATAGCAGCAATTCTATGAATAGAAAACTGACCACCTTCTGGAAGGTAGGACATGCGGAGAAGAAAGAAAGATACACCGTGGGGGGAGGGAGCCTCTATCAGCCGGCTCCAGGCAAGGGATAGAGCAGTGGAGCACAAAATCAAATCAGTCTACTCCACTGAGGGACAATGCTCCAGAAGTTAATTGGGGGCAGGAGGGTAGCCTTTGTGGGGACAGTGTGGTCTCAGGCCCCTGGGGTCACAGAAAGACTGAAGGTGTCTGAGTGTGGCAGAGCTCCCAGATATCAGAGCAGGGAAGCCAACTGCAGAAATGGAGGCCAGGAAGGGGCTCTCAGCTCAGGGTTGCTATAACCGTGACCCATAGCCCAGCTGGGTTACTCCCGGGACCCAACATGTGGCAGAACCAGGGAGAGACCCTTCCTCCCCCAGGAGGAGCAGTGCAGCAGCATGTGGCAGGAATCTGCTGGGTCTGGAAACTCCAAACAGAGCCATGCACTAGAGACAGAAATGCTCGGTCACAGGCCGGGTGAGCTCAGAGTACGGCCAGAGACCAAGGAGACAGGAGTGACTGACGGTTTTTCTCTGAGGGTGCACTGAGGAGTGGGGCCTCAAGCTCTCGGCTGCTATGGGCCGGAGATTGGGAGGCTGCCCTTTTCACTCTCCTCTTCCAAAGCTAAATGGAAAGCGTTCAGGAAACAAAAACTATTGAGAGTGAACCCGAGCAGATTACTTAGCCCGGCCCCTGGCAAGAGCAGTGCAATTCTGCCTCAGGCAAAGACATTTGAGAATCACTGCAACAGGCCCCTCCCCCCAGAAGATCACCAAGAACATCCAGCCAAGACCAAGTTCACTGATCAACAAGAACAGCAGAACTCCAGAGTTGATGGAATACAAAACATAGAATTTATGGCTTTTCCACCCTGATTTTTTAGTCTTTCAAAGTTAATTTTTTTTTCAACTTTCTTTTTCTCTTTTTCTATTTTTTGGGGGGATTTTTCTACTCTCCTTGCTCAAGCAACATCTTATCAATTCCTTTATTAAAATTATTTTTTAATGTTCATTTTTACAGTCATATTCTATCTACTATATTTAACTATATATATATATTACTCTTTAAAATTTTGGTATACAGTTTCTTATAACAGGTTAAAATATGCCAGAAATGTAGTGTATGGCTTTGTTCTAGCATCCCACTTGATCACATTCTCTGTTTGGGGTGTGTGTGTGTGTGTGTGTGTGTATTTTATTTTTTGTGTATGTGTTTTATTTTTTTTCTTTTTGAACCAACTTATCAATTTCATTTTTAAATTCTTTAATTTTCATCTTTACAGTCATGCTCTATCCCTTCATCACATTTACCCTTATTTTTATATATATGTAAGTATTTCTTTCTTTAAGATTTTGGGAGGCAGTTTTTTCTAACAGACCAGATACACCCAAAAATCAAGTGTGTGGTTCTGTTCTATTCATCAGCCTGATATATATTTTTTTCCTTCCTCCCAACCCTCCACCGGGTTTCACGTCTCTTCTGATTCATTTAGTGTATATTTCTCTGGGGTCACTGTTACCCTTTTAGAATTTTGTTCTCTCATTTATCTATTCTTCTCTGGACAAAATGACAAAATAGAAAAACTCACCTCAAGAAAAAAAAAAAAAAAGAACAGGAGGAAGTACTGACTGCCAGGGACCTAATCAATATGGACATTAGTAAGATGTCAGAACTAGAGTTCAGAATAACAATTAAAAAGATACTAGCTGGGCTTGAAAAAAGCACAGAAGACACTAGAGACTCCCTTTCTGGAGAACTAAAATCTAACCAAATTGAAATTTTAAAAAGGCCATTAATGAGGTGCAATAAAAAATGGAGGATCCAACTGCTAGGATAAATGAGGCAGAAGAGAGAAGTAATGACAAAGAAGACCAAATGATGGAGAATAATGAAACTGACAAAGAGAGAAATAAGCAACTGCTGAATCACAAGGGAAGAATTCAAGATATAAGTGATACCATAAAGTAAAACAATATTAGAATCATTGGGATCCCAGAAGAAAGGGGGTGCAGAAAGTACATTGGAGCAAAATTATAGCAGAGAACTTCCTTAATTTGGGGGGCGGAAACAGTCATCAAAATCCAGGAGGCTCAGAGAACCCCCTCAAAATCAATTAAAATAGGTCAACACCCTATCATCTAATAGTGAAACTTACAAATCTCAGGGACAAAGAGAAATTCCTGAGAGCAACTTGGGACAAGATGTCTGTAACCTACAACAGTAGAAACATTAGATTGGAAGAAGACTTATCCACAAAAGACTGGCATGATATATTCAGAGAACTAAATGAAAAAATATGCAGCCAAGAACACTATATTCAGCTAGGCTGTCATTGAAAATAGAAGGAGAGATAAAAAGCTTCCAGGACAAACAGAAACTAAATGAATTTGAAAATGCCACACCAGGTCTACAGGAAATATTGAAAGGAGTCTTCTAAGCAAAGAGAGAGCCTTAAAGTAACATAGACCAGAAAGGAAAGAGAAAATATACAGTCACAGTCACCTTACCGGCAATACAGTGGCACTAAATTCCTATCTTTCAATAGTTACCCTGAATGTAAGTGGGGTAATTGTCCCAATCAAAAGACACAGGGTATCAAAATGGATAAAAAAAAACTACACCCATAGATACGATGTCTACAGGAAGAGACTCATTTTAGACCCAAAGACACCTCCAGATTGAAAGTGAGGGGGTAGAAAACCATATATCATGGTAATGGACATCAAAAGAAACCTGGGGTGGCAATCCTTTTATCAGACAAATCAGACATTAAGCCAAACACTGTAATAAGACATGAGGAAGGACACTATATCATACTTAAAGGGTCTATCCAACAAGAAGATCTAACAATTTTAGATATCTATGCCCCTAGCATGGGAGAAGCCAATGACATAAACCAATTAATAACAAAATCAAAGAAACACATAGACAATAATACAATAATACTAGGGGACTTTAACACTCCTTTCACAGTTGTGGACAGATCATCTAAGCAAAAGATCAACAAGGAAATAAAGGATTTAAATGACACACTGGACCAGATGGACATCACAGATATACTCAGAAGATTCCATTCCAAAGCAACAATGTGTACACATTCTTCTCTAATGCACATGGAACATTCTCCAGAATAGATCACATCCTGGGACACAAATCAGGTCTCAACCGGTACCAAAAAATTGGGATCATTTCCTGCAAGTTTTCAGACCACAATGCTCTGACGCTAAAACTCAATCACAAGAGGAAATTCAGAAATAACTCAAATATATGGAGGCTACAGAGCATCCCAGTAAAGAATGAATGGTCAACCAGGAAATTAAAGAACAATTGAAAAAATCCACGGAAACAACTGAAAATGAAAACACAACTGTTCAAAATCTTTGGACACAGCAAATCAGTCCTTAGAGGAAAGTATATTGCAATAGAGGCTCTTCTCAAGAAACAAGAATGGTCTCAAATTTACAACCTAACCCTACACATATAAGAGCTGGAGAATGAACAGCAAAAAGTCTAAACCCAGCGGGAGAAGAGAAATCATAAAGATCAGAGCAGAAATCAATTAAATAGAGACCAAAAGAACAGTAGAACAGATCAACAAATCTCGGAGCCAGTTCTTTGAAAGAATTAAAAGATTGATAAGCCCCTGGCCAGACTTCTCAAAAAGAAAAGAGAAAGGACCCAAATTAATAAAATCATGAATGAAAGAAGAGAGATCAGAACCAACACCAAAGAAACACAAACAATTATAAGAACATATTATGAGCAACTATATGCCAACAAATTAGATAATCTGGAAGACATGAATGCATTTCTAGAGATGTATAAACTACCAAAACTGAACCAGGATGAAATAGAAAGCCCAAACAGACCCATAACCAGTAAGGATATTGAGGAAGTAATAAAAAATCTCCCAACAATCAAGAGCCCAGGGCCAGATGGCTTCCCAGAGGAATTCTACCAAACATGTAAAGAAGAATTAATACCTATTCTCCTGAAACTGTTCCAAAAAATAGAAATGGCAGGAAAACTTCCAAACTCATTTTAAAAGGCCAGCATTACCTTGATCCCAAAACCATATAAAGACCCCATCAAAAAGGAGAAATACAGACCAATATCCTTGATAAACACAGATGCAAAAATTCTCACCCAAATACTAGGCAATAGGATCCAACAGTACATTAAAAGAATTGTTCACCACACCCAAGAGGGACTGATCCTGGGCTGCGAGGTTGGTTCAACATCTGCGAATCAATCAGTATGATACATCAATAAAAGAAAGGACAAGAACCATATGATCCTCTCAATAGATGCAGAAAAAAGCATTTGACAAAGTACAGCATCCTTTCTTGATTAAAACTCTTCACAGTGTAGGCATAGAGGAAACATACCTCGATATCATAAAAGCCATCCTATGAAAAGCCCACAGTGAATATCATTCTCAATGGGCCAAAACTGAGAGCTTTTTGCCTAAGGTCAGGAACGTGGCAGGGGTGTCCATTTCACCACTGCTGTTTCAACATAGTACTAGAAGTCCTCGCCTCAGCAATCAGACAACAAAAAGTGATAAAAGGCATCCACATCATCAAAGAAGCAGTCAAACAAACTCTCACTCTTTGCAGATGATAGGATACTTTATGTGGAAAACTCAGAAGGCTCCACCCCAAAAATGCTAGAAATCATACAAGAATTCAGTAAAGTGTCAGGATATAAAATCAATGCACAAAAATCAGTTGCATTTCTATACACCAACAATAAGACAGAAGAAAGAGAAATTAAGGTGTCAATCCCATTTACAACTGTACCCAAAACCATATGATACCTTGGAATAAACCTAACCAAAGAGGTTAAGGATCTGTACTCAGAAAACTATAAAACACTCATGAAAGAAATGGAGGAAGACACAAAGAAATGGAAAAACATTCCATGCTCATGGATTGGAAGAACAAATATTGTGAAAATGTCTATGCTACGTAGAGCAATATACACATTTAATGCAATCCCTATCAAAATACCATCAACTTTTTTCAAAGAAATGGAACAAATAATTGTAAAATTTTTAATGGAACCAGGAAAAAAAAAGACCTTTAGTAACTAGAGGAATGTTGAAAAAGAAAACCAAAGCTGGTGGCATCATAATTCTGGACTTCAAGCCCTATTACAAAGCTATAATTCTCAAGACAGTATGTACTGGCACAGAAACAGACACATACATCAATGGAACAGAGACAATGGAATAGAGAGCCCACAAATGGACTATCAACTCTATGGTCAACTAATTTTCAATAATGCAGGAAAGAATGTCCTGTGTGTGTGTGGGCGGGGGGGGGGGCAGTCTTTTCAACAAATGGTATTGGGAAAATTGGACAACCTCATGCAGAAGAATGAAACTGGATCATTTCCTTACACCATACACAAAAACAGACTCAAAATGGATGAAAGACCTCAATGTGAGATAGGAATCCATCAAAATCCTCGAGGAGAACATAGGCAGCAACCTCTTTGATCTCAGCCACAGCACCTTCTTCCTGGACACATCACCAAAGGCAAGGAAAGCAAGGGCAGCAAGGGCAAATATGAAATATGAAATACTGGGACTTCAACAAGATAAAAACCTTCTGCACAGCAAAGGAAACAATAAACAAAACCAAAAGACAACTGATAGAATGAGGAAGATATTTGCAAATGACATATCAGATAAAGGGCTCATATCCAAAATCTATAAAGAACTTCAACCACTCTGGAAAACAGTATAGAGGTTCCTCAAAAAGTTGAAAACAGAACTACCCTAAGACCCAGCAATCACACCACTGGGTGTTTACCCTAAAGATACAAATGTAGTGATCTGAAGGGACACGTGCACCTGAATGTTTATAGCAATAGTATTATGCATCCATCAAAAATGAAATCTTGCCATCTGCAACGATATGGATGGAACTAGAGGGTATTATGCTGAGTGAAATAAGTCAATCAGAGAAAGACAATTATCATATCATCTCACTTATATGAGAAATTTGAGAAACAAGACGGAGGATAATAGGGGAAGTTAGGGAAAAATAAGACGAAACCAGAGAGGGAAACAAACCAAAAGAGACTCTTAATCTCAGGAAACAAACTGAGGGCTGCTGGAGGAGAGGAGGGTGGGAGGGATGGGGTAGCTGGGGGATGGACACTGGGGAGAGTATGTGCCGTGATGAGTGCTGTGAAGTGTATAAGACTGATGAATCATAGACCTGTACCCCTGAAACAAATGATACATATATGTTAATTTTTTTTAAAAGAATACATTTTGGCTCTAGTCATTCCCCAGTTACTATTTTCTATTGGTCACATCACAGAATCTCTGGTTTGGCTTCCGTAACTATGAAATGAGTTTGGAGAGAAGAGTCTTGGGGCCACTCTGAGTTGAGGATGAACTCATGGAATGGCATTACCTAGAACCGAGGAAGTCTGACTGTGCCCAGACCCCCCATGTTATGTCTTTACAGCCCATTTCACAACAGAAAGTTGTCATGGTGATTTACAAAAATGCAAAGACTACAAGAGGTGGAATAAGGTTGAAAGAATGAGACAAACGGGAATAAAGATGAGACAAGAGTGAATCCAGTGGTTTGATCAGCACCCAGACTTATGTGCCCCATGGTCCTAGACACTAGTTATTCTGGCCACTAATTTAGCCCAAATCTTCCCCAGCTGTCAGACCAAAAAAGGAAGTAGAATTAGTTACAAGATTTACAATGTGCATAAAGTTAAAAAACAATTATTAGAGATAAGTCAGCTTTGCTTGTTGCCAAGACCTGAGAGAAATTTGTCCTAAGAGTCTTTAGAAAAACTCTGCTGTGTGATATGCTGGCTTAGTTGTCAGTATTCACATCTCATTTCTGTAGGTCTTGGCTTTCTCTTGCCCAGCTCACAAACATCAGCCTTCCTTCCAGGAAATCTTCAAGTGTTTAGGTCACTGATTGTTCCCCCTGTTATCAGCGTTTCCTACAGTGATTACTGAAAGCGTGGATTGCCAGAATATTTCCAACTTCCTTCCACTAGCATTTGGCCTTGCTCACAGATACATATTAATACATTAATACATATTAATTAAATGACTTTAATTAAGTCATTAATTAAGGTTGGGTTGTAAAGGTCGGCAATTTCCATGGCTCTGCGGCTGTGCTCTCCACTGACAATGGCCTATGTAAATACAGACGTATTTCTTTATTTCTTCAGAACATAGACTTTTTCTCCTCTTGAATCTTGAGCCCAAGTTTAGGGAAACGTTTTTTAGACAAATGAAATGAGCTCTTATAAACAGGTAAAAATATGGGGAATATGCCATCACCTTAATTGATGGACTAATTTAGCTTAATTATGTCCAGTATATTAATTAGTATTTCATATTCATATATTTCAACAAGAATGGGTGCAAGTAGAGTTATTTTCAGTGCTATCTTACAAATTAGTTCTCTAAAAAAATCAAAAATCAAAATGGTTCATTGTGTTTTCAGATTCCTATCACAATCACGTACTGATGGCTTCATAATCAGCTTGCCAAATCCAGGCCTCAACCTTGGGCTCACTGGCCTGGAGGGACCACTTTGCATGGTTTGTGCTAGAGCAATTAATAACAGCACCTACTTGCACTCTCCAAAAATGTAGCAGACACTGTTTCTGGAAGCCAAGAAAGGCTTTACAGAAGGACATGCCAGAAGGAGAATAACAAAGGAACAATTAGACAAGTCTCTGCCATCTGTAGGGGAGGAGAGACCACAAGAGGACTGGAGGATGCCAGTCAAGCAGAAGGACCATTTTGTGCCAAAGGCAGAAATGTAAGAAAATTAAATTATATATTCAGAAAATGACCAATAATTCCATTTCACATGTTAACGAAATGCAAGGGAGTGGAGTAGGGTCAGAAAAGGTAAGCTAAGCGTGTGTCTCAGGCAGGAGCTAGACAATCAAAGAAACTATTTCCATCTTCTATCACAGACAAATGCGCAACCACTTAAAACAACCTCACAGGACAGAAGATCACTCTAGAAGCTTTGCATATATGATGAAGGGGAGGATTACTAAGGAAAAGGTTGAGTAAGAAAAAGAGAAAACACCTCAGCTAGAAGGCCTGGATTCAAACCTCAGGTTGCTGATGAGTATACTCTAATGGGCCCAAGAACCGGGAACATGTTATCACTCTCCCACTTTCCGCGTGCCTGTTTAGGTTAGCATCACCTGCTCTTATAATGTGCATTTCATCCCAGATCCTCTCATTCATTCTTCTATCTAGTGGAGAAGCCACCATTTAACTTAAAGCTTGATTCTTGCCCCAAGTGGCTCTGTCTGTTTCGCCAAGGGGCCTTGCTGTGACTCATTCCTGATGAACAGTTTTATCAGATTTTGAACCCCTTCTGGGGGCTATGAGTGGAATGACTCCACTACTAACGTGTTTCAGGTTACCATGCTACTTCTCTAGCCCATTCGGTCTATTACAACACTGCAGGCTGGAACTCATCTCTCATATTCCTGCTTCCGGACCATTCAGTCTGAGAATGAAGCACTCCTTCTCACAAAGGCTGTCCCGCACTCAAGGAATTCAATAGGCCTTCCGCGTCCCCTCCCACCCACACATATCTGGAGTTGTTGCACATACTAGGATGGAAACCTCACAAATCAACTCACAAGGATTTCTAATTCTTCCTTCTTCACCCCTCCCTGCTCTACACACCTCAGTGACAAAGTTCGGTCACTCCATGTGGCTATCTTTCCAAAAGAGTCATCTCTTCTTGGCTGCCTTCTGCATAATGAACAGAACAAGAGGTAGGGGGAGGGCTACATAAACCTACTTTAAATTTTGAGGTTTTTGCCTTGACAACTCAGCCCTATTTTTTCTTACCTGTAAAAGTAACCACAGCCCAGGCTGGTTGTATGCCCTCTGAGCAGCAAGATGACCAAAGGAGCCAGACAGATTCAAATATAATAATGATCCAGACATCTGGATTAAAAACACATTATGCCTCTTGCACTTGACACTCATGGCTGAAAGGCTTGGGGGCAAAAAGTGAGCACAGAAAAGGTAAAATTATGGACAGCAGAATGGGCCACGCCAACAGCACAGCAGTGGACGAGGGGCATCATCCCGAGTTCCTGGGACCCGGGATGGGAACGAGGGCCCTGGGAGGGACACACAGCCTAAAACAAGCTGAAGCTACATCTGGGATTCTGGCTGTCAACCCTCCCCATGTGTCCTAAAACAGGATAGTGCACAGGGACATAACCTGCCCTAAGTCATTCTGCTCTTCCAGAAAGCCACCATGAGAACTACACCTTAACTTTGTGATGAGAATATGTACATTTCATCACTAAACCACTGTGATCATGGTCCAAATAAGATTGTACAACAAATTTCGGAGTTCACTGTGCCCTTTTGGGTTATGTGTTTCTCTATGGGACACAAATTACCTCCATGAGGACTGAGGTTCATTCTGGCCCATTTATTGCCCCAAAGTTTAGCAGGTCGATATAAATTTTTTTGCCAGATCACAGTAAGTAATGGCCTCCCCTTGGACTGTCTCTTGGCTATCTAGCATGGGAATTACTGATCCCCTCTAGGACTTACCATAGTCAGCTGTGACTGGTACCGTGGGGCCATAATTTGGGGCAAAGATTGGCTTTATAATTCCTGAAATCCTGTTGATAATTGCTTTAATTAAGTGCTTATGACATATTTATTTCTGGCCTCTGTCAGTCAGATTAATTAAATGGCCAGCAGAGTGGTGCACGTCTAGAATTTTCAAATTCAGTGAAGAACACATCAGGCAGGGCGCCTGGGTGGCTCAATGGGTTAAAGCCTCTGCCTTTGGCTCAGGTCATGATCCCAGGGTCCTGGGATCAAGCCCTGCATGGGGCTCTCTGCTCAGCAGGAAGCCTGCTTCCCCCCGCCTGCCTCTCTGCCTACTTGTGATCTGTCAAATAAATAAATAAAAATCTAAATAAACAAACAAACAAACAAAAAAGTGCATCAGGCACAGGGTAGAGATGGCTGATAAAGGAAAGGCACCAAGACTCAGGAGCATCCCTTAAAGTTGCTCAGTGCAAACACAAAGCTGAGAAATGGAAATGAGGAAAGAGCCATGAGGCCTTGGAGTCCCCCAGTTTCAGGGTGTTTTTGTTCCAGTGAACACCTCTGTTTCATTGAGACACCTCCCTGTGTTAATGGCTTCCCCCAGAACCGGAGAGGGCAGACTGATAGCGAGTTTCAAATTGTAGATTTCTAGTCCATTTTGCCACTGTGCCCTCACAGTATCTTCTGCGCCATTAGGGAGCCCAGGTCATGCCTTCTCCAACATGATCTGGATCATCAGGTCTGGAGGAGGGGGTCTCCCATTATATATAAAACATATATAAAATATTTTTTTATGTTCTATAATTATATATATAATATAAGTATATATTATACATATATAAATATATTCTGAAGGGAAATATGTATATATATTCTGCAGAGAAAAAGTCTGGTGGTATATTTCTACTTTAATATTTACATTTCGTTTATGTTATGTGTGGTAATCAGAATTTTTGAGTTTATTTATTTTGGCCAATTATCTGACTAACAAATAAAAGAAGGCTAGTTGTTCATTTTTTAAAAAAGATTTTTATCTATTTATTTGAGAGAGAGAGAGAGAGAGCATGAGAAGAGGTGGAGGGCAGAGGAAAAGGGAGAAGCAAACTCCCCACAGAAGGCTAGATGTGTGTAATTTTATTAACCATAATTATCTTTAGACAAAAGGTGCTAATGGGTGCCCTAGGGAACACTGTTTTGGAAATGGATCTGTTTAATATTCTAATAAGTGATCTGGAAGATAAAAGAATATGGCCTTTAATGAAATATCTAGCAAGACTATTTTGAAAGGTGCTAAACACACCATAAGAAGCAGATAAATTAGGGGCACCTGGGTAGATCAGTCAATTAAATGACTGACTCTTGATTTCAGCTCACAGTCATGATCTCAGGGTTCTGAGACTGAGCCCTGTGATGGACTCTGCTCTCAGTGGGGAGTCTGCTTGAGAGTCTCTCCCACAACCCCTCTCCCCCACTTGCACAGGCACATGCTCTCTCTAAAACAAATAAGTAAAATCATTCAAAAAAGTAACTTATAAAAACATGAAAAATTGAAACAAGTTCATATTTTGCACAAAAAGAAACACCTCAAGGCAGTCTAAACCAAATGAAAATAATGTTCCCCTCCTAGCAAAAGGGACAATCAGATTGGGAGAGAAACTGCCACACCTAATGGGAAGTGCAACGATTCGATGCTAATATTTTCATTTTTTGGAGTTTGTAGATTTATGTGCTTGCAACAGCAAATGATATTTTTTGGTTGAAGGCTTGACAGCCTCTTTCCTATAACAAAATAAGAATGACTTTATCTTTATTCTTTTACTGGGCTCACTGGTTTATATGGTGAGCCTATCATCCTTCTCCCCAACAGCAGGATCTGAGAATTCTGATTCGAAACATCCTCCAAAAGTTGATTTTATTCAAACTTCTAAAGTTTTGTCAGGCTCATAGGAGATGAAAATACCTCATGGCTTTAAATTACATTTCCCTCTTTATTAATGAGAATGAACATCTTTCCATGTTCTCACTGGGCATTTACATTACTTCATTTATGGCTTCCCTGCTTGTGTACTTTGCTCATCTTTATATTGGGTTTCCCCTTTTATTTCCAAAAAGAAATTCTGCATGTTAAGAATGTTAAATTTTGTCATGTGTTGTAAATACCTATTCTGATGTACAATGTACCTTTTGATTTTGCTTATGGAGTCTTATCAGACAATTTAAAAGATGTAATTGTTAAATATATTTACTTCTCCGTATAATGTTTTTTGTCTTTGTTTAAGAAGGTTCCTCCATGCTTAAACCAAATAATATTTTATTCTAATCTTAAAAATATATTAGTAATACAACACCTGAAATTTATTTATTTTTCTGTATGTGCCTGTAGCTATTTATAAGCATGAGAGACACAAAAGTCATTCACTGTGGCCTGAAGGGAAGAATATCAACTGTGGTCAAAAGACCAGGGTCTAGTCGTAGGCTCTGCCTTCACTATGAGCTCGGGTGACATGCTTGATTTCCTGGAGTCTTATTTTCTAAATTTTTTAAAATAGATTAGTCCTATATACTGCCAAACAGAGCTTATCCCTAGGATACATACAGGGTGCTCCTGGAATGCGTTTATTATGGTCTTTTATCTATAAAACAATTTGAATCACTCCCCTGAGCCTGTTCCACTCTCTGTACCTGGTCTCATGAGATCCTTCAAAGGGAATGAGGTGCGGAAGAGACTGCCATGCTTGTAAATCCCAGAGCTCTCTGGGACATCTGGTCATTCACACTGATGGGGAGGAGAAAGGATCAGTGTTCCCTGAAAATCACAGAGTCCCTACCCATCTGGGTTCTGATTCAAGCTCAAGGTTTCCTGCTGGAAAGTCAGTGCCTGACTTACAATTAACAAAAATAAAATAAAAAAAAAACACTATTTATCCCTTTAAAGCAGAGCCTGATTTCATTAAATATTTATTGACACTAGTGACAAATTTGTAAAACACAGTTTCAAATCTCTCTGAGTGAGGCTAGAGGGTTATCAATGGAAAGAGAAGGGATCTTTGCTTTAAATATGCTCCAGTTAGTGACTCGAGGTAAGTTGTTATCAGTGAGGCAGAAGATATTCAAAATGCATTGCAACTGCAAAGCTGAAATAATTGTATCACTCATATTTAATATTTAACATGATGATACTTTATCATTTTATCAGTGTCATATATAGAGCTCATCACAGAGGGAGTTGTACTTGGATATTTTTAAAAAGATTACCAGAGGGGCGCCTGGGTGGCTCAGTGGGTTAAGGCCTCTGCCTTCGGCTCAGGTCATAATCCCAGGTTCCTGGGATCAAGCCCCGCATTGGGCTCTCTGCTCAGCGGGAGCCTGCTTCCTCCTCTCTCTCTGCCTGCTTCTCTGCCTACTTGTGATCTCTGTCAAATAAATAAATAAAATCTTAAAAAAAAAAAAAAAGATTACCAGAGTTCACCATTAATTAGTTAATATGTTCCAGGTCCCGCCTCAGTTCCCTTCACACAATTATCCTCATAAATTAGTAGGAAAAACTTGGCTTTTTGTCATGGGTCTGATTCAAAGGTCTGTCATTATTAGCCAGGAAAATTGAGTCCAATGACCTAGCACTGTGAAATGGAGAGAATGTTTATTTTAAAGGCTGTCGGTACTAAGTGTGGTAACCTGTGGTAGCCAGCATGAAGCACATCCCACCCAGAACAATGGAGGGCAACTTCCGGTGGGAGATAGTAGAGACAGGCCCTCAGCGGCTGCAGAGTCCCACCAGGACCTCAAGGTCCATAGGGAGGTGTGGCTACAAGCTCTGGGGTGGCAACACCTGGGCGCTGCTGGACAGCTGGAGCCACAGCCATCGGATGCAGGCGAGTGTAACGGGGACATGGACCAGGATCACAAAGGGCCAAAGAGGGAAGCTGCACTAGAAAATACAAGTGATGCTTATGATTTCACGAAATACATTTGCTTTTGACACCGTGGACGGTTCCTGAAAACTAATGGCTCAAATGCAGTGAAGAGAAAAAATTCCGTTAATAGGCTTTTTTAAACTCGACTTTGATAGTCAAACCCAGGCTTCTGATTAATTTGGAGGGGTCTCATGATATGCTTATCTGCCTGTGGTTCACTGTGCTGGTTTCTGCATTCCTATCCAGTTTCCAAACAAGTTATTTGATCTCACAGAATCATCCCCTAGGACTCCCTCCCTCTAGTCTCAATTCTCCTGCGTGCGTGAGTTCCTAAGAACCACAGTAACTGACTCCTTATTTTAAAAATGATTTGTACTTCCAAAAATACAAAAATTTTAGTATTGGTTTGGTGTGACTAAGCCCTTCCTATAAGAAATTCAGAAACATAGGGGCACCTGGGTGGCTCAGTGGTTAGGCCTCTGCCTTCATCTCAGGTCGTGATCTCACCGTCCTGGGATCGAGTCCCACACCGGGCTCTCTGCTAGGCAGGGAGCCTGCTTCCTCCTCTCTCTCTGCCTGCCTCTCTGCCTATTCGTGATCTCTCTGTGTCAAATAAATAAAATCTTAAAAAAAAAAAAGAAATTCAGAAACACAGCTGCCCTGTTTTTTCCAGCCACCGGTTATTTCACTTTCAGGAGCAGAAATTCTATTTATGTCCTCTTTCATACATATACACACACATACACACACACACACACATACACATCAGAGTACTTTCACCTTCACCAATCACACTGCAAAATACACACATATAATGTGCTTATTTATCAACTGGGATCCATCACATAGGTGGTGCCGATGAACAGATTTATAGGGAAAATGCCAAAAATCTCCCGGCTGCTTGATAAAGTGCTGGACTTTCTTGGCTTAATAGTAACTCAAGCGAACACATATTGAAAATAAGCAACCGAGTTTTGAACGATCTGCATCTCACACAGAGAATCATGCTAACCTCTGAGCCGTACAGTTTGTTGTCACAGCAAAAATAAATCCAGGGTTGATGAGGAGCTCACTTGTCATAGGAAATGCTGCAGCTTTAAAGGCTTCAGATTTCCCTAAAAATATTCCCTGAAGTATTAGGCGGAGAGAAGGTGGGCCCCTCCTGGCCCCTGAAACTGCCTCCCTTACAGTGCCAAGATGTCTACTCAAGTTCTCTTGGATACAACACCTTGGAACAGAATAGTGGCCAAGATTCCAGGAAATGTCTGCAGTATACACCATAGCTTACGTGCAAATGCCTTATCTCATTTCTTTCAGCAAATTGTCTATCTGCCACACGTTACAGTGCCTTTATCCCCTGATGCCCCTTTCTCATGGTGCCTCCCATAATCCCAAGATTACTCCTGCTCTGGGGCCTGGCTACAGCTACTCCTTCCTTCCTACATTGGTCCTGCTTGTTGCCCTTCAGTGAGTCTTCTGGACCCTGCCTTTTCCTTCCTCTCCGACCCCCCGGTTCTACAATTTCAAGGTTAATTGTGGTGGTGGTTCAGAACTTAAGTCACCACTAACCCCAGCAGCTACCCCTTTGTGACACAGCGTGAACTACCAGCTACTGTGCATGCAGTTACACGGTCAGTACAGTGGCCCTAGGAAAAGGCTAGCTTGAGTATTTCTACTTGACCAATGAGTTAAAAGAGTGAGTTAAAGGAGGCACACGGAGGTTACATCTTTTATTCAACATTATATATCTTCTAAGTGGCGAAGCAAGGATTTGGGAGAAGGTGGTCTGACTCCAGAATCAGATTTTAACCACTTGGTTGACTGAGGAAATGGCCCTGGGCCAGTATGCAGAAGGGAGGTCTTTGAGTAAGGACTCAGTGCATAGGAGAAGCTCAGGCCCTCTACATGAGCAGGCGTAATCTCAGCTCTGAGCGGGGCTTCAGCTAGGGATCCAGACTCATACAGACCCGGCCCGCACACCATGGGTTACTGTAAGGCTTCTGGTGCTCAGTAGATATAGTACATGCCAAGTCAATCTTAGACTTATTAGGAATATACATAAATATAGTTTACATAAAAGTTTTATTGTGCCCACTTCATAAAACCTGGGCCTGTTACATGACATCAGTTGATAAGTCTATTCATTGACCTTCTGCCAGTTAAGACTAATGTATTTAAAATTGCCATTACCATTTTTAGAATAAGAATATTAATCAATATATTAAAGTTTTAGATGAGTGATGGTTTGGACCAGTTGGTTGTCTTTCTCATATTACCCTTACCATTTTTCCTTAAAAAAAAAAAAAAAAAAAAAAAAGATTTATTTGAGAGAGAGCTGGGGCACTTGTGGGGGGAGGGGAAGAGGGAGGGAGAGAAGAAGACACCCCACTGATCAGGGAGCCTGACAATGGGCTCCATCCCAGGACCCCGAGATCATAGCTGGAGCCAAAACCAAGAGCCAAACCTTCAACTGACTGAGCTCCCCAGGCTTCCCTCTTTAACATCTTTTCATGCTCATGTTTTTTTTCCCGAGTATTACTGGAATTAAAATCTCATGCAAAGCCCTACTCTTCCAGATAATACTGTGGTCATATCCAGCTTTGTAGCTAATATGCATGTCAGCACGGAGTACCTCCAGCTCCAGGGATTTCCCCAGCTAATTCACTTCAGCTGGCTGGGAAAAGGACAGCCCTCTTTAAAGGTACGAGGTATGCCCAGGCTGACCCCATGAAATGTAAATAAGTAATTGCCTGCTTTTGTCCTCTATCCCTTTGCGTTTGGACGCTTACACACCATCAGGAGACTTATTAGTTATGTATATCTTTTCACACACTGTCGGGCAGGATTATGGCAATTGGCAGACACATCTTCGATGAAGCGGTTTTGCAAATTGTTCTGTGACAACTGGGATTCACAGTGTTAGATTTTGCACTCACACAGAGACTGGCAGGAATAAACCCAGGGAAGGGAAAGCAGTAACTATGAGACCCGCTGACAATCTTAGAGCTTGTATGCCTCCTGTGGACCGAACAGCAAGCCAACTTGGGACTTTTGCATCTCAACCTGTACAATAAGGCTGAAATCATCAGCAAATTAGAAGACTCACGGTATTTGTTGGTCTATTAGACACAAGACTTTGTTATGCAATGAGAATTTTTTAAAAAATACAATCATTATAGGTCCCTCCTTTTCCTCTCCTTCAGGAATAAGACCGGCTACCCACCACTACAGAAAGGAGAAGGTAGGAAATGCAAACACATCACCCCAGTAGTTGGGGCACCTAAGTGGGTTGGTTTTTTTGCCATTTACAGGTATCTCTGTGTACATGCCTCTCACTTCCCTGGAGGCCAAGCTGAAACATTTTCTCTTTATCATGGAGAAGCTGGGCAGAATTTCTGGGAGATTGCTTTTTTCCCTAGTTTCCAGTGGTGACACAGTCTCATTCCTACCCTTCTGCCTTTACCTCGTATTTATAATAGGCTGTTCATCTCAAAAAGACCTAAAAATAAATGGGGGCGGGGGTTGAAGAGTGTGCTTGCATATGTTTCTGCTTTACAACAAAATATCCCTTTTCCTTGCCTCTTACTTGTTCTTATAAGTGCGATCTCTACTTGGAAGTATTCTTTGACTCAGAGAAACGGAACCATATTCCCTTAAAATTCTATCAGACTATCATTTTATTTTATAATTATTCATTCACATATTATTTTCTACCCCCAGATTGAGAGTTCTTTCCAGGTATGAATTATGAATCACATCATTGTCACCTTGCACATATGGTGGGATCTGACAATATTTTATTGAATGAGTAACTGAGTAATTGAATGAGTAACTGAGCTAACTTTTGTATTCTTCATATAATATTTCTGGTCACTTTAGACCAGTATTTATATATCATCTATATAATTATGTGAGTAAAATAAAATGATATAAGTTACTTTATTTCAGGATATGATTAAGTGGTTAATTCCTATTTCACCTACTTCTTTTAAAATATTTTTCACTTAGAAGATAGCATTTTTGTAAAACCCCTGGATAAGAAACACCATATTAATACACATTTTACATTTTTTAACAAAAACTCTGTAAGCAGAGTTATTAAATGTAGAACGGAAGGGGAAGGCTGTCCAGTCAAATGTCACAAGATAAAGTACTGAACTCTCAACAAATGATGTGAAGTTGAGATGAAACCCCATCTTTTTGGTACACCTTGCTTGTGGCCCACATCTGTGGTAATTCATGTATCCTCTCACAATCCGTTTAAAAGAGTTGGAGAGGGTTCAGCATGGGAAGAAGAGTGGAGGCTTTTAATTTTCCCTTAGGGAAAATAGCAGGAGGTGAAACTGGGATAGGCAGGAAGCTTTATAGTTAGTCAAGATTAAACCAATTTAAAGGATCTGAAGAAAGAAATGTCTTTATAGGTTTCAAAGTTTTTCTGTGCCTGAAGATCTTCACATCTATGTCCATATAATCTGATTCCCATCTGGGTTGTCTGTTATTCATGCTGGGATGTCACACGGGGAGATTCAAGTCCAGTTTCTGGTACTTGGTTCTCCTTTCGTGACCAAATTGATTTCCTTCGGATGCCCAACAGTATGGTAGGAATTTGGATAAAGGTAGTGACTCATGATGTACTGAGCATATAGGTGGCTTACTTGGGTAAAAGAGAGAGAAAATGGACCATGAAATGGAAGAGCAGACCAAGCAAGGTGGAATATGGCAAAACCAATTCTAATTAATCTGGCAACAGAGCCTTACAAAGGATGGTGAATGAGCTGAACACTGAACACATCCTCCAGGGCTTCTCCACTGATAGTCAGAAGACTTTGAATTCATGTTAAAAATGGATTCTGGTACAGAATGCATCATCCCAGGTACCTAAGTTTCTCAAAGTAAAATGTCACACAAATATGAATACTACATCCTTATCTTGCAGATTACTCACCAAATTGACTTATCTCAGGGTCTAATCAAAGAAGAAAGGAATCATCAAACAGGAACTATAAGGATATGCCAACTAAAATCACCTTTTTAGTTCCCAAATAAGGAAGCAGGAACATTAAACAGACTCATCGAGTATCCTTTATGTAAAAATCATTGAAAACACATTGTTTTAGATTTGCAGTCTATGCAAAAATACAGAGATGCTTCTGATCCAAAGTCACTTCATTCATTCACTCGCTCACTCATTCATTCATTCATATACTCTACAGTAGTACTCAGTAAACCATGTGCCAGGCACTGTTTGAGGTTTGGGAAGACAGCACCACTGCACGAAAGTGCCTCTCCTGGTGGGGCTACAGTCAGTGCTTATCACTAACAGAGAGATGGATTCAAGCACAACTAAGTAACAAGGAAAATGGCACAAGAGATTTGGTATGTGTGGACCCTGTCAGCTACCCTTTGCTCTCCATCTTATTCCAAACCCATAATGATGAACTTGAAGATGAGGCTGGTTATGTTTAAGGCTGTTCAGTGGCTGAGTCTCAGGGGTGCAAGTCTGCTTTCTCTTGGAATTGTCCCTTCTTTCCATGAAGTGGATTAAAAATGTATGCCAGGGACAGGTTTTATTGGAGCTGCACTGTCGAGGGGGAAGAAAACCTCAAATGGAAGATTTCATAAAAAGCACTAAGAAAGTTTGAGGTCTAATATGCTATTGGGAAAAAGCAGTCCATTCAAAATTGTTAAATTAAGTAGTTTTAACAACAACAACAAAAAACCCCACAACTAAATAGATAGCTACATGCACATGTCAATTTCTAGAAGTAACAAACCATTCGTTTTCATGTGAAAACAAAATTTAACTAGAATTTTTTTTAAGATTTATTTATTTGAGAGAGCAAAAGAGAGAGGATGAACAGGAGTGGGAGAGGGAGAAGCCGGCTTCCTGATGAGCAGGGAGCCTGATGTGGGGCTCGATCCCAGGACCCCAGCACTATGACCTGAGCTGAAGGCAGACACTTAACCAATTGAGACACCCAGGCGCCCCTAGAATTTTTTTTTTTTTTAAGGGAAATAGTTGCCTAAACTATCAACTGTGGCACCTGAGTCTGAGAATAGATGTTTTGTGAACTTTGACAGATGGTTGCTGGCATCATCTGGAGGCCCCTTCCCCGACATCTGGCATCTTGTCTGGGGTGATCCAAACGCTGGGGTATGCTGACACTACTGATGGCAAGATCAACACAGAGCCTCTCCCATGGCCTTGGGCTTGTTTCCACCATGGTGGTGTCCTCAGGAAGCAAGAAGGAAGCTGCATTGTTTCTTTATATGCTTGACCTCAGAAGTTACATGACATTTCTACAATCCCGTACAAATATAATAAATTCACTCAGATTCAGGAACTTGAGCCCTCTTTTCAATGGGAGGAGAGTCAAATTTTGCAGCCCTTTTTTTTTTTTTTAAACTGCTACAGTTCACCATCTGATCACAAATTATCTCTAATCCTTCCACAAGGCAAACTATGTTCACCCATCCAGAGACTCTCTTAAAAAATCTCATCCCATTAAGACTCTAAATTCCAGCCTGAGGGCCAAGATCCCTTCATTAACATCTGGCCGGGTTTTGTTGGGATTCCTCAGGTGTGGTTCTTCATACACCTTTTTGTCAGAAGATCTGTCAGATAAGGAATAAGTTATATGTCTACCATACCCAACCCCGAAGAGGAAAGCTGGAATGCAAGGCCTGCAAGGAAAGTCTCCAGCTGTAGGGCCCGATGTTCATAGTCTTCCCTGGTTCGTTGATATTTTGAAATCTGAACAGCTCCTTGATTGAAGAGAAGTCTTAGTCTATGAGATTTTGTTCTCCGTTGCTCTTGATTCTGTCCTTTGATTCTACCCTCTCGGTTAGCAAAACAGTCACTTTATCATAAGTAATACCTTGTTTTTATGACAAAATAACTTTCTCAGCTGACTTCTTGTTCAGGTAAGGTTTGAGGTCCAAAGCCTTCTCTTCATATTTTTCTCTCTGACACTTTGATGCAGAGGCACTTCCACCAATAAAATTATTCTAAACTTTTATAGGTTTATAATGGATTTTACTAGAGAATCGTTCTACTGGAGGAGTTCCCTTGAGATGGTGCTTTATCTCGGCGTGCCAGTGATGCTCCTAAAGAGTACAATATTAGGAGTCTTTGACATCCTTACAACCCTAGAGCCACAGCCTTAAAATCTCTGTAAGGCTTTTCCTTTGCCTTCGGGGCCTGGTAGATGCCACTTTAGATCTCTTTCAGGTCTTAGGAAAGGTCTCAACTTGTCCTGAGACCTCAGTTTTCTGCTTGCCGAAGACATTTGATGTCTGGAGGAACAGGGAATGGGAAATAGTTTTGTTGTTAAAAACAGAAGTTCTGACCTCTCTGTATTTCCTCTACATTCTGGTTAAAAATTATTTGTCTGGCTTATTTCTATTTATATCTTCAGGGCATCCCTAATGGAGATTAGTTCTCAGACCCTCCATGGAAATCTCTTCTGCCAGATCCATCTGGTCTTTAGGTACCTTTTCTATTTCCCACAAGACTGTATGCAGTAGCTGGGATAGGCTGTCCATGATTACAAGTGCAAGGAAATCCTTTCTTTGACCATGATCCAGGCAAAATGAGCAACTTTTTAGAAATTCAACACACACACACACAAATGGGAGTTTTCTTTGAGCCCAAGTTAGGACTGTTGCCCCAGGATACACAGTCTTCACAAAGAGCGAGCTCCATTATACACATTGTTGACATAAAGAATTACAAATAGGGGCACCTGGGTGGCTCAGTGGGTTAAAGCCTCTGCCTTCGGCTCAGGTCATGATCTCAGGGTCCTGGGATCAAGCCCCGAATTGGGCTCTCTGCTCAGTGGGGAGCCTGCTTCCTCCTCTCTCTCTCTCTCTCTGCCTGCCTCTCTGCCTACTTGTGATCTCTGTCAAATAAATAAATAAAATCTTTTAAAAATTAAAAAAAAAAAGAATTACAAATAATTAGACAAAGAACATTTCAGAAAGATGCAGACCTTAAGTTTCTAGTAGATACAGGGCTAGATGGCTTTAATTTTATGGTGATGACAGATAGCTGGAAGAGGCCCCGCCCTAAGGGGAATCAACCTTAAAAGGATTTTACACCATCCTGGAAGGAGCCCTCCACCCTCTCCCACGTGGCAGAAACCTGACTGGGTGTCAGGTGCCTGAGAGTTAATCAGATTAAAGCCTCCGGCCAACAAGCCCCTAAAACCCCCTGGACTTAGAAACTCTGGTGGCAACCCTCTGGGGTCCCTTCCCTCTTTGGAGCTCTGTACTGTCACTTTGCTATCACTTTGCTGACCACCACTCTGTCTCGTCTCACTCTCCATTCTTCAAAGTGGCCTGAGAAGAAGATGGAGAAAAAAAGTCCTATAACAATGGGTACCAGGGGAGGTTTCTTCATTTTCCTATCTTTTCTGCTCAGAAGGCACCTTTCTGGTTATTTTCTTTAATGAAGTAGACGTGCAATGTGTGCTTGGGGCAGAAATGCAGTGCGCGCTTTGAGGTTTGGCGGAGCCATTCTGACCTTGGTTACTGTTACAGTGGCACCTGGGGGTAGAGCCCACGAACACTGAAACTGGAAAGTTCTTTTCAACACCCTCCAGTAACATTTCTTCTTGGAGGGTTCCTTCTGGCTATTCTTCTGACAGTTTCCTCAAGGCCATTCTGCCTCTGACTATTACCATCGGGTCCCACAGATGATGATACATACTATAAGGCATCCATGGGACCCAAACAGCGATTGCATTCCATCCAATCTGCAAACATACCTGCGAAAGACTCTTAATCACCTTCTTTCATTGTCTTTTTGATGTTTGCAAAATCTGTAACATCCTTTACTATTCCTGACACTGGTAGTTTTTGTAATTTTTTTTTAAGCCAGTCTTACTAGAGGCTTGCCAATATTACTAGTCTCTCCAAAGAATCAATTTATGATGTCAATTTTTAGATTTATTGCAATTATATTAACTTATCTAACATCTCTGGCTTCTTCATTCCAAATATTGTACTTTAATGGGCTGTTGTTTATAAATTTTTGGATGGATGCTGAAGGCATAGATTTTGAACCATTTTTCAATAAATGCATTTAAGCAATAAATTTCCTTCAAAATACAATTCATAATTTTGTCATTATATTCATCATCATTCAGTTTAAAATCTAATTGTTATACAGATTTGTTCTTTAATCTCCAGGTTATCTAGAAGTGAACTCCTTTTCTAGAAACATAGGGGATTTAAAAAAAAAAAACAGAATTGATGTTGATTTTTCCCTTAACTCTATTTTGGTCAGAGAACATACTCAGTTTATTTCCATGACTTAAAATGTATTGAGACATTCTTTATGTCCCAGAACACACAGTCTTTAAAATGTACCATGTGCCACAGAAAATTCATATACCCTGAAGTTGCTAGGTGAGGTGTCAAGTGTGTTCCTTTCCAATTCAAAACTTTACAACGCTATAGATTATTTGCCTGCTTACTCTATCAGTTACTAAGAGAAATATATTATTTTCCATCATAATTTTATTACTTTCAACCCTGCCAATTTCTTGCTTTATATATCAAGACACCATTATGCATGCACTCACATTAAAAAGTTACATTTTATAGTTAGATTAATATTTTTATCAATATTAAGTGTCTCTATGTCAAGCAATGTTTTAGCCTTAAATTATGTTTTGATGTTAATGTAGCCATATCAGTTCTTTTTTTTTAGATTTCATTTATTTGAGATAGAGCATGAGAGAGAGAGCTCAAGCAAGGAGGGTGAGGGGCAGAGGGAGAAGCAGACTCCCCGCTGAGCAGAGAGTCCAATATGGGACCCGATTCCAGGACCCTGGGATCATGACCTGAGCCGAAGGCAGACAATCTACTGATCCACCCAGGCACCCCCATATGTTTTTGGTTATTGTTAGTGTTTTCATAGTATTATATGTGAACAATTTATTCTGTCAACGACAGTGTATCATCATATCTTGGGTCTTTCTCTTAGAATTGAGATATAGATGACTTTTTAAAACCCAAGTTTGGGGTCACCTGGGTGGCTCAGTTGGTGAAGCAACTGCCTTCAGCTCAGGTCATGACCCAGGGTCCTGGAATCAAGCCCCTTGTTGGGCTCCTTGCTCACCAGGGAGCCTGCTTTCCCCTCTCCCTCTGCCTGCTACTCTGCCTGCATGTGCTCTGTCAAATAAATAAGTAAAATTTTAAAAAATAATAAAATAAAACCCAAGTTTGATAAATCTTTTTTATGAGAACTTAGTCTGTTTAGATTTAATAAAATGACTGATGAATTTATGCTTACATAATATTTTTTTTACTATTTTTTGTTTTCTTCTGTTCCCATTTCCCCTTTCTTTCATTATGATTATTGTTTTTATTATTTTATTTTCCCTCTCTGTTGACTAATGCATTATAATGCTCGTATTTCCTATATATACCAAAGACTTCAGTGTGTTCCCTTAATACCTTTCTCATTTCCCAGGAAAGTCAATGATTGTAGAATATGTTAACTGCTTTTCCAGACTCCCAAACTACATATTATAGATAACACATATGTTTATGTATATCCTTGTTACTTATGTTTATGTGCTTATATACATATTGTTTATTG
Source organism: Mellivora capensis (assembly GCA_004024625.1). Classification (NCBI taxonomy): domain Eukaryota; kingdom Metazoa; phylum Chordata; class Mammalia; order Carnivora; family Mustelidae; genus Mellivora; species Mellivora capensis. The sequence goes on along the minus strand of PISX010008738.1, from coordinate 41,905 downwards.
TCCTATATAACATGACTATATCCAATGTTACTGTTCTATAGAGACCATTTATTCATTTAAAGCCATTGACACATTTACCATTTCAGCTTTTTATTATTTTGTGCACCAGCACTTATCTGAAATATTTTTATTTCTGTCAGAAGAATACACCACATTAGTGTATTTTTAATGTTCTGTTGGTGATTATGTGTTGTTTTTTGTCTTCAAACTTTAATTTTAATTTTAGCTTTTGACAGATAATGTCAGTAAGTATATGATTCTTGGTTGTTGCATTCCCCAAGACCACCCTGTCACTTGAAGATGATCTAGAAGGAGTCAGGGTCTCATCACATGTTATACTCATAACTGAGATTTACTGTGGTGGCCCAGCAAGGCTATGCACCTCCATCAGAATGTCAAAAGACAAGAACAGAATGTAGAAGAATCACCCGCATTTTTTCTTCTGTTCTTTCCCTTCTGAGGGTTCACATAGAGCACCCTTTTCCCTTAGCAACAAAAAATGCAGCAACATGTGTGTGATTTTGTGTGCAGAGGAGCCTGTAAAAGACTCAACACTCAATGATTTGATCAGGGCTGGATCCATGGATACCTGCTGCCTAGCCCATACCAAAGTTCTAGACTCCCAAGAGAGCAGGTGTTCCACATAAGCCAAAATGTTTTCAGAAAAAGTCTAGGCATGATGAACACCATATTTCAGTTAACTGATTACTGGGAAACCCTAGAAACCACATTCCAAGATGCCACCCCAGGGTAACATTAGAAGAGCATTAGAATTACATTGGTAATCATTTTTTAAATAATCGGCAAATCTGACTCCTATGTCTTCTGCTTAGTATTGTGACTTTTTATAAGTCAGCAGGTAGCATGTTTGATGCATTTATTTTTTAAATATTTTATTTATTTATTTGACAGGCAGAGATCACAAGTAGGCAGAGAGAGAGAGAGAGAGGAAGGGAAGCAGGCTCCGTGCTGAGCAGAGAGCCCGATGTGGGGCTCAATCCCAGGACCCTGGGATCATGACCCAAGCCGAAGGCAGAGGCTTTAACCCACTGAGCCACCCAGGCACCCCTTGATGCATTTTAAAAAATAATAAATTTTTCTAGAGGAGTCGTCCAAGATGGCAGAGGAGTAGAAGACTTAAATTCCATCTGGTCTAGGAATTCAGCTAAATAGCTATCAAACCATTCAGAACACCTATGAATTCAACTGGAGGATGAAAAAAAGAATAGCAACAACTCTATGAACAGAAAAGTGATCACTTTTTACAAGGTAGGACATTCAGAGAAGTGAATCCAAGGCAATATATGGGAAGATAGACCGTGGGGGGAGGCAGCCTCCAACTGCCAGCTATCAGGAAATGACAGAGCATCGGAGCACAAAATCAGAACTTTCAGAAATCTGCTTCAGTGAGGGATGTCTCTCCAGTGGCTAAGCAGTGGGTGGAGCCCTCACTGTGACAGTGTGGTCTCAGGACCCACAGGGTCACAGAAACACCCGGGGTACCTGGGTGGCAGAGCTCCCAGGTATCAGAGTGGGGAAGCCGGCTGCAAAGACCAAGCCAAGGAGTGGGCTCTCAGCATGGGGTAGCCATAAACCATGATCTGCACTTTCAGGCCACTACTTTTCAAGAAGGGACTCAACAAGTGACAGAACCAGGAAGACTCCCCTTCCTCCCACAGAAGAGGTGGCATGGGAGTATGCCGCAAGAATCTGCTGGGTTTGGAGACTCCAAACGGAGCTCTGTGCCAGAGACAGAAATGCTCAGTCATAGGCTGGGTGAGCTTGGAGTGTGGCCAGAGACCAGAGAGAAAAGAGTGACTGACTCCTTTTCTCTGAGGGCACACTGAGGAGTGGGACCCCAAGCTCCCAGCTCCTCTGGGTCCAGAGACTGGGAGGCCGCCAATTTCATTCCTGTCCTCCAAAGCTGTACAGAAATCTTTCAGGGAACAAAAGCTACTAAGAGTAAAACTAAGCAGATTACATAGTCTGGCCCCTGGCAAGGACCATGCAATTCTGCCTCGGACAAATAATTTGAGAATCACTGCAACAGGTCCCTCCCCTAGAAGATCCCCAAGGACATCCAGCCAAGACCAAGTTTACTGATCAGTGAAAACTGCAAAACTCCAACACCAGCGAAATACAGCACACAGAATTCATGGCTTTTACCTCATGATTCTTTAATCATTCAACGTTAATTTTTTAAATTTTTTTTCTTTTCTTTTTTTTAATTCTTCTTTCCTTTTTCAAGCTCCATCTTATCAATTCCTTCTTTAACATCTTTTTTAATTCTCATTTTTACAGTCATATGCTATCCCTTCATTGTATTTAACCTTATTGTGTGTGTGTGTGTGTGTGTGTGTATACATAATGTTTTTCTTCCTTTAAAATTTTGATATGTAGTGTCTTCTAACAGACCAAAATACAGCCAAAATCTAGTGTATGGCTCTATTCTATTCACCAGCCTGATCGTTTTTTGTTTTTTTTTTTTTTCCTATTCACCCCAGTTTTTGGTCTCTTCTGATTTGTTTAGCAGGTATTTCTCTAGGGTTATTATTACCCTTTTAGCATTTTGATCTCTCATTCACCTATTCTTCTCTGGACAAAATGAAAAAATGGAGAAACTCACCTCAGAAAAAAGAACAACATGCAGCACCCACTGCCAGGGACATAATCAATATTGACATTAGTAAGACGTCAGAACTAGAGTTCAGAATAATGATTAAAAAGATACTAGCTGGACTTGAAAAAAACATAGAAGACACTAGAGAATCCTTTTCTCAAAAAATAAACTCTAACCAAGGTGAAATTAAAAAAAAGGCTATTAATGAGGTGAAGTCAAAACGGAGGCTCTTGTTACTAGGATAAATGAGGCAGAAGAGAGAATTAGTGATATAGAAGACAAAATGACGGAGAATAAAGAAGCTGAGCAAAAGAGAGACAAACAACTACTGGACCACGAGGGAAGAATTTGAGAGATAAGTGAAACCATAAGGCGAAACAATATTAGAATAATTGGAATCCCAAAGAATAAGAAAGAAAGAGAGGTGCAGAAGGTACATTGGAGCAAATTACAGTGGATAACTTGCCTATTTGGGGAAGAAAACAGGCATCATAATCCAGGAGGCTCAGAGAACCCCCTTAAAATCAATAAAAATAGGTCAACACCCCAACATCTAATAGTAAAACTTACAAATCTCAGAGACAAAGAGAAAATCCTGAGAGCAGCTTGGGACAAGAGGTCTGTAACCTACAACGGTAGAAACATTAGATTGGCAGAAGACCTATCCACAGAGACCTGGCAGGCCAGAAAGGACTGGGAAGATATATTCAGGGTACTAAATGAGAAAAATATGCAGCCAAACATACTTTATCCAGCTAGGCTGTCACTGAAAATAGGAGAGATAAAAATCTTCCAGGACACGGATGCCTGGGTGGCTCAGTCAGTTAAGAAGCTGCCTTTGGCTCAGGTCAGGACCCCAGGGACCTGGGATCAAGTCTTGCATTGGGCTCCTTGCTCAGCAGGGAGCCTGTTTCTCTCCCTCTGCCAGCCACTGTGCCTGCTTGTGCTCTCTGTGTCAAATAAATAAATACAATCTTAAAAAAAAAAAAAAGCTTCCAGGACAAACAGAAATGATAAGAATTTACAGTTACCAAACCAGGCCACAGGAAATACTAAGAGGAGTTCTCTAAGCAACAAGATCCTAAAAGCAGCAAAGACCAGAAAGGAAAACAGACAATATACAGCAAGAGTCAACTTACAGGCAGTAAGTTTATATTTTTCAATAGTTACTCTGAATGTAAATGGGATAAATACCCCAATCAAAAGACACAGAGTATCAAACTAGATTAAAAAACCAAGGCCCAGATTCTTGAAGCAAGAGGCGGAGGAGTAGCAGACTGAAATATCATTAGGTCCCAGGAGTCCAGCTAGATAGTTACCGAACCATTCCAAATACCTACAAACTCAATAGGAGACAGAAGAGCAGCATTTTTAGGAACAGAAAATCGACCACTTTCTGGAAGGTAGGATGTGCGGGGAAATGAATCCCAAATGACAGGAAGACAGACCGCTGGGGGAGGGCCCGGCTACCGGCAAGCGGTGGAGCAGCAGAGGACAAAATCAGAACTTTCAGAAGTCTGCTCCACTGAGGGATGTCATCCCAGAGGCTAAGCTGGGGGTGGAGCCCTCGTGGGGACAGTGTGGTCTCAGGACCTGTGGGATCACAAAAAGACCAGGGATGAGTGAGTGTGGCAGAGCAGGGAAGCCGGCTACAGATACGGAGCTGAGGAGTGAGCTCTCAGCTCCGGGTTACCTTAAACTGTGATCCAATGCACAGTAGGGCCACTGCTCTTCAAGCAGGGACCCCACAAGTGGCAGATCCGGAGAGACCCCCTCCTTCCTTCTCCAGGAGGAGTGGCACGGGAGCGCCCGGCTGGAATCTACTGGTTTTGCAGACTCCAAATGGGGCTGTGCACCAGAGATAGAAATGCTCAGTCACAGGCCAGGTGAGCACAGAGTGCAGCTGGAGACCAGGGACACAGGAGGGATTGACTGCATTTCTCTGAGGGTGCACTGAGGAGTGGGGGCCTGAGCTCTCAGCTCCTATGGGCCAGAGATTGGGAGGCCGCCATTTTCATTCCTGTCCTCCAAAGCACTATGGAAAGCATTCAGGGAACAAGAGCTACCGCCAGTGAACCCAAGCAGATTACTTAGCCTGGCCCCTGGCAAGGGCGGTGCAATTCCACCTCGGGCAAAGACATTTGAGAATCACCTAACGGGCCCCTCCCCCAGAAAATCAGCAAGAACATCCCGCCAAGACCAAGTTCACCGATCAAAGAGAACTGCCAGAACTCCAGAGCTAGGGGAAAGCAACACATAGAATTCATTGCTTTTTTTTCCCCATGATCTGTTAGTCTTGCAAAGTTAATTTTTTTAATTTTATTTTTTTCTTTTTCTATTTTTTTAACTTTTCCCTTTTCCTCTTTTAACATTTTTTAACTATTCTATCTTATCAATACCTTTCTAAAAAAGTCTTTTTAAATTTTCATTGTTATAGTCATATTTTATCCCTTCATTGTATTTAACCTTATTTTTTTTATACATATAGGGTTTTTTTTTTCTTTAAAATTTTGGGATATGCTTTCTTCTAATAGATCAAAATGTACCCTAAATCTAGCACATGGCTTTGTTCTAGTCTCCAGCCTGATCACATTCTTTTTTTTTTTTTCTTAACTTTATCAATTCCATTTTTAGAATATTTAATTTTCTACTTTATAGTCTATCCCTTCATCATGTTTACCCTAACTTTTGCTTCTGTAAAATTGGAATTGATAATTTTTACCCTAACTTTTGTATATGTGTAAGTTTTTCTTTCTTTAAAATTCTGGGAGGTAATTTCGTCTAAGACACCAGAATACACCCAAAATCCAGTGGGTGGCACTGTTCTATTCACCAGTCTAATATATATATATATATTTTATTTTTTATTTTTATTATTTTTTCCCCTTTCTTCTCCTCCTGGTTTCAGGTCTCTTCTGATTTGGTTAGCATATGTTCTTCTGCGGTCTTTGCGACCCTTTCAGTATTTTATTCTCTCATTCATATCTTATCTGGATAAAATGACAAAGCAGAAAAACTCACAACAAAAAAAAAAAGAACAAGAGGCAGTACCAATGGCTAGGGACCTAATCGATATGGACACTAGTAATATGTCATAACTAGAGTTCAGAATGATGATTATCAAGGTGCTACCTGGGCTTGAAAAAAGCATGGAAGATATTAGAGAATCCCTTTCTGGAGGAAAAAAAAAATCCCTTCTGGAGAAATAAAAGAAATAAAATCTAACCAAGTTGAAATCGGAAAAGCTATTAATGAGGTCCAATAAAAAATGGAGGCTCTTACCACTAGGATAACTGAGGCAGAAGAGGGAATTAGTAATATAGAAGACCAAATGACAGAATAAAGAAGCTGAGCAAAAGAGAAAATAACAATGACCGGATCACGAGGGGAGAATTCGAGAGAAAAGTGATATCCTAAGATAAAACAATATTAGAATAATTGGAATCCCAGAAGAAGAAGAAAGAGAGAGGGGGGCAGAAAGTACACTGGAGCAAATTATAGTAGGGTATTTTCCTAATATAGCAAAGGGAAAAAACATCAAGATCCAGGAGGCACAGAGAAACTCCCTCAAAATCAATAAAAATAGGTCCACAACCCATCATCTAAGAGTAAAACTTACAAGTCTTGGGACGCCTGGGTGGCTCAGGTGGTTAAGCGGCTGCCTTCGGCTCAGGTCAGGATCCCAGCATCCTGAGATTGAGTCCCACATCGGGCTCCTTGCTTGGCAGGGAGCCTGCTTCTCCCTCTGCCTCTGCCTGCCACTCTGTCTGCCTGTGCTTGCTCTCTCTCTCTCTCTGAGACAAATAAATAAAATCTTAAAAAAAAACCAAAAAACTTACAAGTCTTAGTGACAAAGAGAAAATCCTGAAAGCAGCTCAGGACAAGAGGTCTGTAACATACAATGGAAAAATATTAGATTGGCAGCAGACTTATCCACAGAGACCAGGCAGGCCAGAAAGCACTGGCATGATATATTCAGAGCACTAAAGGAGAAAAATATGCAGCCAAGAACACTATATCCAGCTAGGACATCATTGAACATAGGAGAGATAAAAAGCTCCCAGGGCAAACAAAAATTAAAAGAATTTGCAAACACCAAACCATCCCTACAGGGAATATTGAAAGGGGTCCTCTAAGCAAAGAGAGAGCCTAAAAGTAATAGACCAGAAAGGAACAGAGACAATATACAGTCATAGTCACCTTACAGGCAATATAATGGCACTAAATGCATATCTTACAATAGTTACTCTGAATGTAAACGGGCTAAATGTACCAATCAAAAGACACAGGGTATTAGAATGGATAAAAAAAAAAAAAGACCTATCAATACGATGTCTACAAGAGACTCATTTTAGACTCAAAGATACCTCCAGATTGAAAGTGAGGGAATAGAAAACCAAGTATCATGGTAATGGACATCAAAAGAAACCTGGGGTGGCAATCCTTTTATCAGACAAATCAGACATTAAGCCAAACACTGTAATAAGACATGAGGAAGGACACTATATCATACTTGAAGGGTCTATCCAACAAGAAGATCTAACAATTTTAGATATCTATGCCCCTAGCATGGGAGTAGCCAATGACATAAACCAATTAATAACAAAATCAAAGAAACACATAGACAATAATACAATAATACTAGGGGACTTTAAACTCCTTTCACTGACATGGACAGATCATCTAAGCAAAAGATCAACAAGGAAATAAAGGCTTTAAATGACACACTGGACCAGATGGACATCACAGATATACTCAGAAGATTCCATCCCAAAGCAACAATGTGTACACATTCTTCTCTAATGCACATGGAACATTCTCCAGAATAGATCACATCCTGGGACACAAATCAGGTCTCAACCGGTACCAAAAGATTGGGATCATTCCCTGCATATTTTCAGACCACAATGCTCTGACACTAAAACTCAATCACAAGAGGAAATTCGGAAAGAACTCAAATATATGGAGGCTAAAGAGCATCCTAGTAAAGAATGAATGGGTCAACCAGGAAATTAAAGAAGAATTGAAAAAAATCCATGGAAACAAATGAAAATGAAAACACAACTGTTCAAAATCTTTGGACACAGCAAAGGCAGTCCTGAGAGAAAAGTATATAGCAATAGTGGCTTTTCTCAAGAAATAGGAAAGGTCTCAAATACAAAACCTAACCCTACACATATAGGAGCTGGAGAAAGAACAGCAAAGAAAGCCTAAACCCAGTGGGAGAAGAGAAATCATAAAGATCAGAGCAGAAATCAATTAAATAGAAACCAAAAGAACAGTAGAACAGATCAACAAATCTCAGAGCCAGTTCTTTGAAAGAATTAAAAGATTGAGAAACCCCTGGCAGACTTCTTAAAAAGAAGAGAAAGGACCCAAATTAATAAAATCATTAATGAAAGAGGAGAGATCACTACCAACACCAAAGAAATACACACAATTATAAGAACATATTATGAGTAAATATATGCCAAGAAATTAGACAATCTGGAAGACATGGATGCATTCCTAGAGACATAAACACCAAAACTGAACCAGGATGAAATAGAAAACCCAAAAAGACCCATAACCAGATACTGAGGCAGTAATAAAAAAATCTCCCAACAAACAAGACCCAGGGCCAGATGGCTTCCCAGGGGAATTCTACCAAATATTTAAGAAGAATTAATACCAATTCTCCTGAAACTGTTCCAAAAAGGTATAATGAAAGGAAAACATTCAAACTTTTTTCACAAGGCCAGCATTACCTTGATCCTAAAATCAAAGACATCATCAAACAGAATTATAGACCAATATCCCTGATGAACATGGATGCAAAAATTCTCACCCATATACTACTAGCCCATAGGATCCAACAATACACTGAAAGGATTATTCACCACAACCAAATGGAATAATTCCTGGGCTGCAAGGGTTGTTTGATATCCCCAAATCAATCAATTCACAATCAGTCAATTTGTTACACTATATTAATAAAAGAAAGGACAAGAACCATATGATACTCACAAAAGATGCTAAAAAATCATTTGGCAAAGTACAGTAATCTTTCTTGATTAAAACTCTTCACAGGGTAAGGATAGAAGGTTCATACCTCTATATCATAAAAGCCATCTATGAAAAGCCCACAGTGAATATCATTCTCAATGGGGCAAAACTGAGAGCTTGTCTCTTAAGGTCAGGAACATGGCAGGGATGTCCACTATCACCACTGCTGTTCAAAGTAGTACTAGAAATCCTAGCCTTGGCAATCAGACAACAAAAAGCAATAAAACGCATCCACATCGGCAAAGAAGCAGTCAAACTCTCACTCTTTGCAGATGATAGGATATTTTATGTGGAAAACTCAAAGGCTACCCCCCCCCCAAAATGCTAGAACTCATACAGGAATTCAGTAAAGTGTCAGGATATAAAATCAATGCACAAAAATCAGTTGCATTTCTATACACCAACAATAAGACAGAAGAAAGAGAAATTAAGGAGTCAATCCCATTTACAACCGCACCCAAAACGATAAGATACCTTGGAATAAACCTAACCAAAGAGGTTAAGGATCTGTACTCATAAAACTATAAAACATTCATGAAAGAAAGGAGGAAGACACAAAGAAATGGAAAAACATTCCATGCTCATGAATTGGAAGAACAAATATTGTGAAAATGTCTATGCTACCTAGAGCAATATACACATTTAATGCAATCCCTATCAAAATACCATCAACTTTTTTCAAAAAAATGGAATAAATAATCCTAAAATTTGTATGGAAGCAGAAAAGACTCCAAATAGCCAAAGGAATGTTGAAAAAGAAAAGCAAAGCTGGTGGCATCACAATTCAGACTTCAAGTTATATTACAAAGTTGTAATCATAAAGACAGCATGACATGGCAGAAAAATAGACAAATCAATGGAACAGAATAGAGAGCCCAGAAATGGACCCTCAACTCTATGGTCAACTTATATTCAACAAAGAAGAAAAGAACATTCAATGTTAAAAAGACAGTTTCTTAACAAATGGTGTTGGGAAAATTGGACAGCCACATGCAGAAGAATGAAACTGGATCATTTCCTTACACCTACACAAAAATAGACCCAAAAAGGATGAAAGACCTGAATCCATCAAATCCTTAAGGAGAACACAGGCAGCAACCTCTTTGACCTCAGCTGCACCAATTTCTTCCTGGATACATCGCCAAAGGCAAGGGAAGCAAAGGCAAAAATGAACTACTGGGACTTCATCAAGATAAAAAGTTTTTGCACAGCAAAGGAAACAGTCAACAAAACCAAGACAACCAACGGAATGGGAGAAGATATTTGCAAATGACCTATCAGACAACAGACTAGTATCTAAAATCCATGAAGAACTTATCAAACTCAACACCTAAAGAACAAATAACCCAATCAAGATGTGGGCAGACATTTCTGTAAAGATGACATCCAATGGCCAACACACACATGAAAAAGTGCTCCAAATCACTTGGCATCAGGGAAACACAAATCAATACCACAATGACATACCTCCTCATATCAGTCAGAATGGCTGAAATTAATAATCAGGAAACAATAGATGTTATCAAAGATGTAAAAAATGGGGAACCCTCCTACACTGTTGGTGGGAATGCAAGGCTGTGCAGCCACTCTGGAAAACAGTATGGCGGTTCCTCAAAAATTTGAAAATAGAGCTACCCTAGGACCCAGCAACTGGTCTAATGGGTATTTACCCCAAAGATACAAATGAAGTGATCTGAAGGGGCAAGTACACCTGAATGTTTATAGCAGCAATGTCCACAATAGCTCAAGTATGGAAAGAACCTAGATGTTCTTCGACAGATGAATAAAGAAGATGTGAGAAATATATATATAGATAGATAGATGAATGAAATTTTATTATATATATAATAATATAATTTATTTTTTTAAATTTTATTTGTTTATTTGACAGAGAGAAATCACAGTAGACAGAAAGGCAGGCAGAGAGAGAGAGAAGCAGGCTCCCTGCTGAGCAGAAGAGCCCGACACGGGACTCGATCCCAGGACCCCGAGATCATGACCTGAGCCGAAGGCAGCGGCTCAATATATAATATATATATTAATTATAATAATATAACTTTGACTGTTCACTGTTTTTTATATATATATAAGAATGAAATTATATTATATATATAATGGAATATTATGCAGCCATCAAAAAATGAAATCTTGCCATTTGCAACAACATAGATGGAACTAGAGGGTATTATGCTAAGCGAAATAAGTCAATCAGAGAAAGACAATTATCAGATGATCTCACTGATATGTGGACTTTCAGAGACAAGACAAAGGATCATAGGGGAAGAGAGGAAAAAATGAAATAGGGAAAAACCAGAGAGGGAGACAAACCACAAGAGACTCTTACTCTCAGGAAACAAACTGAGAGTTGCTGGAATGGAGGTGGGTGGGAGGGATGGGGTGGCTGGGTGATGGACACTAGGGAGGGTATATGCTATGGTAAGTGCTGTGAATTGTTTAAGACTGGTGAATCACAGACCTGTACCCCTAAAACAAATAATATATGTTCTTAAGAATAAAAAATAATAAATTTTCCTTTTAAGATTTATCTCCAAGATTGATCACAATATGCTGAGATTTGGTTTCTTCTACATTTATCTTGCTTTGGTGCTTTTTTAACTCTTTCCTTTTATTTTTTTAAGAGAGAGTGAGTGCAGTGTGGGGGTGAGGGGGTAGAAGGAGAGGAAAAGAGAATCTCAAGCAGACTTTTCACTGAGCTTGGAGAACAACGCAGGGCTCAATCTCACAACCCTGAGATCACGACCCACCCTATAATCAAGAATCAGGGACCAACCAACTGAGCCAACCAGGTGCCCCCCCCATTTGGTGCTTTTTAAATGCAGTGTTTTAAATATGTTGCTAGATATCTTCTATCATTTTTACAAAATTTTCAGGCAGACCTCTTCATACATATTTGCCCCTTTTTATTTCTGTTCTTCCCCTAAAGTTCCAGTTATTTATATTCTGGACATTTATGCCATATTGCATATATGGTAGTAAGCCCCAAATGAAGACACACTGAGTTGCCAACAAGTTAGAAACCCTTGGAAAACCCCCTCATCACTACTCCTCTCTCAAGGATAACCACTGTCCTGATCTTTACATTGGTTTAGTTGAACAGTTTGTTCTTCATTATCTGTTTAAAGCCCTCAAATTGTATTAACAACCACATTAACTTCATTTTTTTAAGATTTTATTTATTTGACAGAGATCACAAGTAGGCAGAGAGGCAGGCAGGGGGGAGGGGGAGCAGACTCCCTGCTGAGCAGAGAACCCGATGCGGGGCTCAATCCCAGGACCCTGAGACCATGACCTGAGCCAAAGGCAGAGGCTTACCCCACTGAGCTACCCAGATGACCCCCTTCAGTTTAAATCAGTATGTCAAAATAGTGATAATAACAGTAAAAATAACACTGATTTCATCATTGCTTTTAGATGGGGAAACAGAGGCTCAGTTTTTCTTCCAATATCCTGCCCCTTTACCTCTGTGCTCACCCCCTTTTGGGATGCAGTCCATACCCGCGAGATAAATAAAACAGACAGCATTTATCAGAAATTGTGCTTAACTATTTAACTTAGGCTGTGGCATGAACTACTTGGAACTTGATACCCAGGCACAGTGGATTTTGCTTAAAATCTTTTGATGGCTCCTCACTGGTCTTAGGGCTTAAGTTCGAATTTCTTATCCTTTTAATCCAAGACTCTGTCTATTCTGCTTCAATAATCCAGCTTCTATTTCCATTCTGAGTGTGGACTCAGTTCCCATATGCTGCAACCATGTCTCCCAAGCTTATTAAAAGACTCCCAATTCTGGGGCACCTGGGTGGTCAGTGGGTTAAAGCCTCTGTCTTCAGCTCAGGTGATGCTCTCAGAGTTCTGGGATTGAGCCCCCGCATCGGGCTCTCTGCTCAGCAGGGAGCCTGCTTCCCCCTCTCTCTCTGCCTGCCTCTCTGCCTACTTGTGATCTCTGTCTGTCAAATAAATAAATAAATAAATAAATAAGATCTTAAAAAAAAAAAAAGACTCCCAATTCCTTAATCATGGTCTTAGATTTTTCATTGTAGATATGTGAATAGTGTGAATATTCATTTTTGTTCTTGTTCACTTGCCAAAATATATTATTCAAATTTTACAAGTGAATTTGTTTTATCCCTCTGAAAAAAATCATTAATTTCTATCATACATAGGAATGAAATATTTCTGAGCACTACTCATTCTCTATATTTATATTGATATCTATCATATGATTAAAATGATGCCTATACCATATTAAACACTTGACAAAGAAAACTTTTTATTATTAGAATAACTATGTCATGGAGCATGGGGGTGGCTCAATTAAGTGTCTGCCTTGGGCTCAGGTCAAGATCTCAGGATCCTGGGACTGAACCCTGCACTGGGCTTGGTTCTCAGTGGGGAGCCTGCTTCTCCCTCTTTCACTGCACTTCCCCCTGCTCATGCTCTATCTCAAATAAATAAATGAAAAAAATTTTTTAAAATTATTTATTTATTTGTCAGAGAGAGAGTGTGTGAGAGCTCGAGCACAGGCAGACAGAGTGACAGGCAGAGGCAGAGGGAGAAGCAAGCTCCCCGCCGAGCAAGGAGCCTGATGTGGGACTCGATCCCAGGACGCTGGGATCATGACCTGAGCCGAAGGCAGCCGCTTAACCAACTGAGCCACCCAGGCATCCCATAAATGAAAAAAATATTTAAAAAATAACTACTTCATTATTAGTTAATAAGACATGTTTATTATCACAAAGCAAATTCTATTTAATCAATGAGTTCTTATAACACCTTGTCAAATAAATAGCCAGCAGTTTTTTAAAAGATTTAAAAATTTTAAATAACTTAATTGCTTTTTAATTTAGCCAATAACTTCTTATTCTTCTCTATCAATGTCTATGATCTATCAATATCAAAATAACATACTGGGAAGCCCATTGAATCCTTTTACAAATTATTTAGCCCATGAAGCTCTGGTTCTTACGTAGCTTTTTGTTTTTGTTTTTGTTTCTCCCCCAAGGAGTCTTATGAATGAAATTATATTGCAGATCAACAGAAGTCATTCTGTGATGATGTTTCACGCAGACAGAAATCTTCATTCATTCTCCCTACTTAACTACATAATCTATGAGATCTTCTTGATTCCAAGCAAATAAAATGCAGAACTTGGCTGTGAGTGGAAAAGTCAACCGACATTTACAATAATCTATTGTCATTTTGTGGAAATAGGGGGAGGGGTCTACAAGAGCTAAAAAGATACACTAATGCAGTCTGATTTTTGAAATATACCTGTTTTCCTTTCTTTTACTACATTTGTGCCAAATTATAATAATCACACACACAAAAAAAACCTCTAAACACATTCTAATGAAACTACAGATTCTGTTGATAAATAGGCTAATCATGCAGAGATTTAAGGTCATGTTGAGAATAAATAAGTTTAAAATCACAATACCATCCACTAGCCTCATGTAATTCAAATTTTTACAAAATACATAAATAGTTTGTAGTTGTGATTCCCATTACCAACTACTTAGGTGAGATTCCACTCTGTAGAAGAAACACTTTTATGTTTGCATCCCAGAAAGAAGAATTATACATGTATTCATGAGACAAAGCCCTTTCACAAGAAGTATAAATAGCAGGCCTCCTGCTGGTGAATGATTCTCTTTAAGTTGTTATGATACCTCACTATTAAATTTAAAAAATGAGATTATAGTTCATACTGAAAGTGTATCAGGAAAAGCATCATGTTTATTGCCAAAATGCACCATCCATCGTAGTCAGGAAGTACAAGGACAGCAGATTTTTGTTGATGAAACAACCTGGAAGATCATTATTTGGAGATATGTATCTATCCTTTGAGGAAATCATGAACCTATTGTCACAGGAAAGCTGAAGGGAAACAGAACCATAATGAGCCATTCCAAATTAAATTATGTTTTCCCAAACATAGTTTTATTTGGCACAAATTAATAAACATCAAGTAATATAGATAATTAAACACACACACACACACACACACACACGCATCTAAGGCAAGTAACATGCCTTACTCTTCATCTTTTCCTGCTCCTCAGCTTTGCAGACTTTGAACAGTCTTGCCATTTCTCTGTATCAGTATGAGCAGGTGCTTGAACATGCTCTAATTTCTACCACAATCCTCATTTCCTCTCTCAAAAGTTTTGCCACTAACTCTGTCAGAAAGGTCTCTACCTCTCTACATTCATAGCACTCATTATTCATGCACTCATTCATCATCGAATATATTAGTGCATCTACTGTGTGCTGGGGCTCAGGCAGGGAGGATACAGCACAGACAGGACTTGTCTAATGAAACTTACATCCTACTGAGAATATTGCAATGAGTAGTAGTGTAGACAAAGTTACAGTACCACATGCATCTGTGTGTCCCTTCATCTATTTTACATAGATCATAAGCTTTTTCAAAGGAGTTTCTGTGTTTTGTCAACAGTTGTTTTATTTTCTTCCTATTAGCATCTAGCAGGGGCATCGAGTACATCTGCTGAATTTTATCGACCAAAGCAGCCTATATGTTTATAGATTTTAATGTGTTTATATAACAAAATTATAAATGCCAGTTTTGTTTTTTAAGATTTATTTGGCACAGAGAGCTATCGGGAGAGCACAAGCAGGTGGAGCTAGAGGGAGAAGCAGACTCCCCATTGAGCAGAGAGCCCAATGCGGGGCTCGATCCCAGGGACCTGAGAACCTGACCTGGGCCAAAGGCAGATGCTTAACCAACTGAGCCACCCATGTGCCCCTGGGATGGATGGATGGATGGATGGATGGATACATAGATATTTTAAACAAACTTTTGTTTTTTAAAAATAATTTATATACAGAGAAGTGGAAAGATCATTAGCATAGAGCTAGATGAAGTCTGAAACTGAACACACTAATGCAGCCACAAGCCGGGGTGGGGGCGGGGGAGAGTATCACAATTATCTCAGAATCATGACCTGAGCTGAAGGCAGACGCTTGACGGCTGAGCTACCCAGGTGCCCCTATAGATGCCAGTTATTAAGAATACATTTCCACGGGGCACCTGCATGGCTCAGTTGGTTGAGCAACAGCCTTCAGCTCAGGTCATGATCCCAGAGTCGTGGGATCGAGCCCCACATCGGGCTCCCAGCTCCATGGGAAGTTTGCTTCTCCCTCTGACCTCCCCTCTCATGCTCTCTCACTCTGTCTCTCTCTCAAATAAAAAATAAAATTAAAAAAAAAAAGAATACATTTCCACGTAAGTATGACAGCCATTACTTATAGTTGGGTAACTGACTACCTACAGCCATGATGCTGAGCCTGGGACGGTCCCTCATTCATCTGGAACCTACTGAATGACACTATGATAGTTGAAATTAGTTCACAAACAAGATTAAATACTGCCTTAAAAAGTATAAGTATGAAAAATAAAAACTGTAAAGAATTTATTTGTAAAGAGATATATTAACCTTAGCCAGATTTTCACTTGAGTGTCATTTAGTAGAGAGAAGATTGAAGAACAAAATCAAACAAGCAAACAAACGACTTCACTTCCTGGGAGTCAGTCTTTAATTTCAATTAAACAAACATTAAATACTATGTAACAATAATTTCAGTAAGCATAGGATAGTACAAGGCCAATAGCTTTGAATTCCTGTATTTTTACTGCAGTGTGTGGGTCTGCGTGAGGTTAAGTACCCAGAGAACTACAATGATGTAACCACAGAGCTACACCGTTGGCAAGGGAGATAGTAAGCAGGACCTAGGGGGCACATGAAACGGGCTCTTTAAGGCTATCTACCTCACAACTCCTTCTTTGTTTTAGCTATTTTTTAAGACATATTCTACCAAGATTATGTGATCAATTTTACTTAATGTATCTCTTGTAACATCTCCTGTATTTGCCTCATCTACAAAACTATTTTTATAGTTTTTAAAGATACTTATTAATTTATTTGAGAGAGCAAGCTTGAGCAAGGACACAAATAGAGGAGGGGCAGGGGGAAGAGGGAGAAGCAGGTGCCATGCTGAACAGGGAGCCCTCAGTGTGGAGCTCAATCCTAGCACCCTGAGATCATGACCTGAGCTGAAGGTGGACGCTTAAACAACTGAGGCACCCAGGCACCCCCAAAACTGTTCTTTTAAAGATTTTATTTTAGAGAGAGAAGGAGAGAGTGCATGCCTGAGGTGGGGGAGGGACAGAGGGCAAGAGAATCTCAAGCAGACTCCACGCTGAGCACGGAGCTCAACTCGGGGCTCAATCCTACAACCCGGAGATCACGACCTGAACCAAAACCAAGAGTTTGTTGCTTAACCAACTGAGCCAACCAGGTGCTCCCTCCAAAACTTTTTTTTTAAAGATTTTATTTATTTATTTGACAGACAGAGATCACAAGTAGGCAGAGAGACAGGCAGAGAGAGAGGAGGAAGCAGGCTCCCTGCTGAGCAGAGAGCCCGATGCTGGGCTCGATCCCAGGACCCTAACCCACCGAGCCACCCAGGTGCCCCTCCAAAACTGTTTTTAATGGAAGTTTGTACCACAAACCTTCTGAGGCCTTGTATGCCTGAGTATATCATTACTTCGTATCACTAATTAATATGTATAGTTAATATTTGAAAAACAATTTCCCCAAATATAAAATTCTAGGTCCTAAGCTCCTTTTCTTCAAAATGTTGAAAATTCTATGTTGGCCGTATCTACCTCTGCACTTTTCAACTGCATGTGTTACTTTGAACTTCAATAACCACTTGGCATCATTAGGGAGACACCCCAAGAGAACAGGTAACTGTTTCAGGGTCAGAGAAATAAAAATCGGGTCTCAGATACAATTTTACTCTATTTTCATTTGCATCCAGTCTTATTAATAAAAAATAGTACTCTTATTCCCTTGTGTGTGATCTGCTTTTTCCCCTCTATAAATAATTAGACTATGTTCCTTTTCTTAATCTGAAATTCTCACCTTTTTAATTTAGGGACATTTCTCTTTATGTCTCAGTAACTGTTTCCTGCTATTTACATTTACTTCTCTTTCTGAAATCATATTAATCTAAGTTTTAGTACTTTCACTTTTAACTTCTCTATTTCTCAGCCTTTCTATTTCCTATGTAGTTGTCTCTCCTTCCATCTGGGAAATGTCCTTAATCTGGACTTCTATTTATAAAATAGCTTTTTAATTAGCTGTATCCATTCTTCTATTTTTCTCAGCTATCCTATGTTTTAAATGTTTTTTCACTTATGGTATTTTTTATACTTAACATCTCTGCTTGGTTAAAGATTAGCAGTATAAAGCAAGAATAAGAAAACAAAAAAATACCATTTTACATATAACAAAACTGCGTTCCTATAATCCTAAACTATTTTTGTAAAGTGATGTCCTTCCTCTTAGAGATGTCATATCTTTTTTAAGATGTATAAAACTTTCAACTTATGACTTGAAATACTGCAAAGGATATAATTTATACCAATACCTATTACACCCTTCATATATATATTTACTCTCTGATGGAACTTAAATCATACACTCAAAAAATACCTGAGCAAGTTTTATTTTCATATATAGTAACTTATTTTTCTCCAAACTCATATATATACACAATATATACAAAATTTTTGCCCCACAAAATTTTATCATAATACTGTTTTGTAAATACTGAAGTATTTGAATGTATTCAATTATTTTGAAAATACTGAAATTTTTAAACTATTTGAAAAAATGCTTGAAAATATTTTATTACTCACCTCATCATAATTTGCTATTACCAAATTACTTCTTTTAAATAGAAATTTGTCCAGTAACCCTAAAGTTCTGCTGTTAAAAACCTCTGTCACCATTGCATTTGGGTCATCATTCCAACTGCAATTAATGTACAACTGATCAAAACACAAAAACATATTGCTAATTTTGATAAAAGTGCTATCAGAAACACATCTTTCAAAGATATATTAAGATATGGAGAACTAGCATATTTTAGAAGGAGACATTTGTGGAATGAATGAATAGAACATCAACTAAATAAATTAATGAAAATGAACCTTTCAGATTCCCCCCCCCAATGAACAATATCTCCTTCGATTAGCAGTTCCACAGAAAGTCCTTCAACTTTCAATTCCCTTTGAATCTCAACAAATAATATTTTCCTAGTAAAGGAATTATTTAGATAAAACAAACAGCAGAGTAGAACCTCCCTATTAGAACCAACCATTCTGAGAGAATATATGGAATTTTATGTTGCTTAAAAATAATGCCTCTCATTTTCTGCAAGTTTAATAACTCAGGCACTACAATAAACACTTTACATATACTATTTCATTGATTCTTGTTACAACTTAGAAGATAAATCATCACACCATTATTTTGTGTAAGAGAATAGAGAAATGGGATATATGACTTACCCAGGATCCCAAGGGTGGGAGAACCATTCTAATGAGAATCCATCAGAGCCAACATTCTTCAATAGGGGACCCACTGCCTCCCCATGACACCACGTGCAACCTGGTGGCTTCCTTTCATTTCGCTGACATGGCCAATTACATAGAGGATCCATTTACTTCACTCTGGGTTTGAGCTAAGTGAATACAAATAATTAGATACATTAAATGTTTGTAATTTCCCTCTCTTATAAAATCATTTCTCCTAAGTGTCCATAATACTAGAGGAAATATGGCCATCATTCGTACACTTTCATTTTTTCTTGATGTCAAATATCTCCTTAAATCACCTTATAAGATATATCTGTATTCAATCTGAAATGCTAATGATAAAGATTTGCTTCCACTTAATGCTTTAGTTTCAGTTGAAATAGTTACACAATTTAAGGTATTTCTGTTCCAGTGATTAAGTTCACGTGGTATCTTTGTGTGTGAAGGAAAATATCCAGATATGACTTCAGCCCTATCATGTTATAATGAAAGACTAAAAATGTACAGAATTCAATACTGAGTTTTCCAATGTCTTAAAGACACCTAAACACTTTCCAGGCTGTTTATACCATTTTTAAAGATCTCATGAAATTTTTCCTGAATACATTATGATTGTTAATTGGTGAAGGTCCAGTACTGACAACTTTGGAACTTACAGAGAAAAAAAATCATAACTACAGGATCACAGTTTTAATTTTTAACCTATGGATAATCCAGCTAAGGCTATTTGATCTGTGTGGGAACAAATAAATACATGAAAATATGTCATGTGCCACCAAGTGTTAAAGAGTTTGTTTATGCCACCGAAGCTCACAGAAAGGGCTAACCCCCTGGTAGATTCTGTGAAGGAAGGGAAATCACTAGACTTAAGGGTGTGAGAAAGAGGACAACATCTCAGAAAGGAGGGAAAGCCAAAGTCAATTGTCAAAACCAAAGTCAAGTGTCAGGGAAAAAATGACAATAGCGGAACTTAATGCTGACCTGACAAGTAGAGTGTAAAATGTATCAGAGGAGGAAAGATTGAATGCAGGGTATTATAATAAGCTGGTCTTAGAGGGAAGTACTGAAGAGTATGAGGATAGATTTGCTTTTCTAAAGAATGATTTACCTATAAATTTACTAAGAGCTTCTATGACCTATACTTTCTGACCCCTGGCTGAAGGTGATGTGTCTGGAAAGCCAAGTGTTCTCCAGCATGTAGTGACAAGGAAGTATATAGTCAATTAGAGAAATCTGAGAAGCAGATAAGAGTGTGGAAACATGTGAAGATGGGGGAATTTTTAAAATGCTACTCTGAAATGTCATCTAACGGCACTCAAGACGTTGATCATGCAAACAGTCACCATGTTCACTTGCAGACTGTGATCTCCTCCTGGTGAAGGATTATGACTCCTCATATTCACTCAACTTAGAGCCAGCCATATAACAGGGACTGGGGAACTCGCGGTGTTGAATTGGATTAAAACAGGATGTCACCCAAAAGACAGTATCTTGGAGTGGGGAAGCAGATACAGCTACGTACCGCAAGTGTATAAAGGTGAGTGTGCAACGCTGTGGAACAAAATGGAGGGGGCAAGTCACAGGGGAGGCATTTCAGGAAGTCTTATGCATGTGGGGTATTTTCATCTGGGTCTAAAAAAATGAATAAGGTAGGAAAAGGGACTGTGTGAGGAGACTATCCTAGGGTTAGGACACAAAGCAGATATTCTCTAGTGATGTAATCTGTTAATGTGAAAGCATAGGGCAAAAATAAATAAAATTTAAAAATAAACGAAACAGATACATATTTTATACTTTATGATATTCATATATGGCAATTTATATACATAAAATATGAAATATATACCATGTAATATATATTTATATTTTATATATTATGCCATTATATATTATATGGTATCTATATATATTATATGGTATCTATTTCATATCACACACATACATTACATACATAGTGTCATAATCTCACAAAAAAATGGACAGAAAGCTCCATTTCTGGAATGTAACAAGCAGTTACATACAAAGGAATTTAGCTTATTAGCACTATTCCAAATAGGTTAAAATGAACAAATGATAGGAAATATTGTGTAACTGGTATTTATTTTTTCTGTATTCCACATAGAAATAATGAAGGCAATGACTAAGTAGAAAATGTGAAATGAATATTGACAGTAATTATTCAAAGTATTAAAGCAAGAATATACAGCAACAAAGGGGCTTTGTAGACTCCAGAAGTCAACAGTCATGCGCAACAAACTACCTGAATTACACTTTTTTGTGTATTTTGCTTATCTAGACAGGAGGACAGATTCTGTAGTTGAATCATAGAGAAAATTAGAAACCACATTAAAAATGAAATGATAAACTAAACCAAAGTTAAAACAGCGAGGATTTAGCTGAACATTAACATGCAAAGAGAACAGGCTCCATTGATATTACTGATTATGTTTTATCTCTTCTTTTTCTTAGCACTCTCTTCCTCCCCTTCTCTTCCCCCCACCTTTCCTTCCTTTGTCTTTGCCTGTGACAATTTCGTGAGAGTTGGTGACAATTCTGTGTACCATCTCAACATTTTCTCCAAATGATTCAAGCCTGGAGTTAGCAAGTCAGATGCACAGATTAATTATTCACACCCAATTTGTCAAGTACATGCTTCTGCTTTGCCTTTCTTTATATGTACCATTTTTCACCTACTGAATTCATGTTCTCAGAATGAAGCCGTTTATGAAATTAAAAGTTGGCTTATAACTAAACCCTATCCATCTGATAAATTTCAGTTGGGAACTCTCACTTTCACAGATAAACTCATGTAAAAATAAGCCTGAGAGTCCTTCCTAAAGCTTATCACTGATAAATTCTCATGCCCACCAGATTTAGTGGTACAATTATTGTCAAGTAGGTGGTATGTGCAGCCATTAGACCTCACCATCAACATCAAACAGTCAAGAGGTCTTTTAGGAACATCACGAGTAAAGTAACCAATCATTCAATCAAACAACCAGAAAAGAAAATGATTCTTCCAATAGAAAGAATATTTACCAAATATATGTGAGTGTTCTGGGGAAGCCCAAACAAACACACCTAGACATTTTTGTGATAAGTAGAGAGCAGCATGGTAACTGGGGTTAGAAGAGAAGATTTTTTTATTGTTTCCCTGTACACCTATGAAACCAGTTGCTATGGGGTGACATACTTCCCTTCACAAGGCCCCTTGAATTGGTGTTGACGCCAGAGAGAAGTCAGGACAGAAAGCGATGAGCCCATTTCTTGGCAGATTTCATAGAATCAGAGTAGAAGCAGCACAGATGTGAGGACCAGATAATAAAGCAGGACACCAACTTAGGGAAGCACCGGCCTCCTCCTCGTGGGGCCCTGAGGGCATGGGGAGTCCCAGGAGGGCTGGACACGCTGGTCAAACCATCAGAAATGCCACCAGCAACATGGGGTACAGCATGCCTGTGTTGTGTGGCCTCTATGGGTTTTACAAGAACGAAATGAAGGCAGAAGATTCAAACAAAACCCCAAACAAGGATGACACTAAGACAATGAAGACTTGAGCATGTATGAGTGAGCCTGGGGAGTAACTGGACCTCTGGAGGGACAGCATCACTCTGAAGTGCTGGGGTCCCTGATTTGAATGGATGGTCCCATGAGGCTGAATCTATTCGGGGCAAATCTCTGACTGCAACTATTATTTATGGCACAAAGGCTGTTCAAAATGTAAGCATGGGAGCCAGTGCAACATTTAGCAAAGACGGAGTATAAATTACCTTGCAGACGCTGGAGCTAGCCAGTGCTCTTGGAGGACTGGGGAGGTTCCCGGACACGCTGGCCACCACTGGGAACCCACAAATCCTGGTGGGGACCCAGCACTGCACCCTGTTATCCTTAATGATGTACAACTTTCCTGCATGTCAAGAAATCAGAAATACGACCAGTTTTTTAAAAAGTGTACCTGAAAATGTATCTTCTATTTCTCTTAAGGAAAATATGTACATGGAGTCATATCAATTAGTCAAAGAGTAGAAGACTACAATAGTTTTATATATATATATCTAAATATATATAATATATATATACATTCTGCTTTGTTTCACTGCAAGTCCATTTCTAAAGACAGATGCTCTAAAAAGCCTCTCAAATCTGTGTCAGATATTTATTATTGTGCTAATTTTACTGCCCCTTTCCTATCAAAGAAACAAAGAAAATAGGAAAAGAATAAAAGGGGGAAAATACAGCTTTAATTTCCATAAGTTGGGAAAGAAGTGGTTGAGAATCTGTAATTTGATTTCAAAGTAAAAGAGAAAATCAGAGAGGCATATTTGCTGTATGACAGCATTTTATGAAGAAAAGGAAAGAAAAGCCATTTGTTTTCTATGTATATTTTTTGAGCTTGGGGGAAGCCGTGAAACAGATGGTCCAGGCTAGCATTGGTTGACAGGCAGAAAGGGATTTGCTGCAATGAATTTAAAACCTCATAGTTATTTCCAAAATTTTCTTTTCTTAATGAACAGGTTTGTCTCTTTCTTTTTAATTTGTAGGACTCATTGTTGGTTGCAGGTATTTTGTCAATCAGGATTCTTAATTTTAAGCAATGCAGGGTGATTCGGCCTGGGCTAGGCAGGAAAGGAAATAATAGGGTGTTCAGGGCATTATCGAAAGGGATGAAGATCCATTCTTGAAAAAAAAAATTTTCCACACCACGGTGTAGTAGAATCGTAATCCATAAAGGAACTATAGCTCTAGAAGCCAGGAACTCCTGTTTTGGCTAATTTCCAAGTGTCTCGTCACAAATTTTATTTACTGAGGCTTCTAATAAGTCCTGCTTTTTAGGGTGGATCAATTTTGCTCTTTTTCCTCACAATGCCTGTGTTCTCTGCAAGAAGGTATTCTTTCCATAAATTTTTGAATTCATTCTCCCCCTCCCCCAACCCTAATCTGCTAGAGCTCAACTGAGAATTAATATCTTCATCTTTTTAAATGTTCCACTTTCTTAATTTGGCTTTATCTGTCTGTTTACTGAGATGACTGTCATAGTCCCATGGTATTTCAAAACCTTTCTCTCCATAATTACCCTTGTATATTTGGTTTGGTTAATTCCTGGGCATTTTAAAGTTTTGGTTGCTGATGTGAATTGTACATCTCTTCCATTTAATTTTATGAAAGAACTTCCACGTTGTAGAGGAATTTCCCAGACTAACAGATTTTGCATTTTCCATTGTTAATGACATGGAAATAATAGTGTTACTGATGATGGTATAACTATACCATTATTCTCCTTTTCCAAATGGTGATCCTGTTTTCTTCATTTCTTCAATGTTTTGACCATCTCTTATATAATATAGTGAACAAAAGCATAGATAACGGGTATCCTTATCTTATTCTTTCTCTTAAAATAATTGTTTCTAAGGATTCTCCCCACAGAAAATGTTTAGTCTAGTTTTGTATTAGCTTGTCTGTACATATTATGGAAATTCTCTTAAATGCTTATTTTAAGTTTTATAAAAGGCAAATATGAAACTATAAGTAGCATCTTTTTTGATTTATTACACTAACTCCAAAATAAATATGAAACTTTTGGTAGTGTTTTTCTTAATGAATTTCCCTTATACAGTTTTATTTCTTAAGTTAAATAATTTAGTGAATTATAAATTTTCTGATGTTAAAATATTCTTACATTTTGGGGATAAGCAAGTCCTGGTTAATATATGCATTTTAAAATACATATATTTACATGTAAATTACATCATGGATTATGCATATATTACATTATATAAAATTATATACATTGCATTATATAATTATATACATTATATAAAACAATTACATAAAATAATGTAATGTATGCATAATCCATAATGTAATATGCGTGTAAATATATGTATTTAAAAGACACACTTTAGGGGCGCCTGGGTGGCTCAGTGTGTTAAAAGCCTCTGCCTTCGGCTCAGGTCATGATCCCAGGGTCCTGGGATCGAGCCCCATATTGGGCTCTCTGCCTGGCAGGGAGCCTGCTTCCTCCTCTCTCTCTGCCTGCCTCTCTGCCTACTTGTGATCTCTGTCAAATAAATAAAATCTTTAAAAAAGAAATAGACACACTTTAAGTTGGTTAACCATGGTTTGGTTTAAGAGTTTTGCCCCTATATAAATAAAATTAACCTGCAAATTTACTCTCCTATCTTTATCTAGTTTGTTATCAAAGTTACACTAATCTCAAGAAATATATTATCAGAATTTCCATATTCTCAGATTTCCCCAGAATTTTTGTTCTCCATGATTTTCAAATTCTGTCATTACATGTATCTTGATGTTTTCCAAGTCAGGCCAAGAATGTGACACTCAGTAAAGAAACTTCATTCCTTGTTTAATAGGCAACATGCAATTTTTACTGAGAACAGGGAATGAGAATCTCTTCAATAAAAGCAACACAAATTGTGGGAAAGCACAGACCCTTGCTCCAAACTGTGAGAGAAACTCTAGCCTGCCCAGTCCAATGTTGCATCTGGGCAATCTGCAAACCAGACCAATTGAAGCCAACATGTTTCAGTGTCTGAGGAGCCTGAAGAGGCATTTCACAGTTTAGGAGTCTCTGTCCCCCTTGCAGACAAAATCTGATGCCTCAGCTTCATCGTCACCTCAAGAGGTGTGATCCACTTTGTGGACACATGTGAGTAGTAGCCTAAGTTTCTGTGACTTAGGGTCTTCTTAGCCAACTGTGATGACTTAAGACATGAATGAAGGAGCAAACCTGTGAGTTAGTCACTGTGCAGCAGGTGGGAGGAAAGTTAGGTGGTTTATCTGTTGAAATCCAATAAGCAGGTCACTGAGAAGAAGCATTTGGAAACGCATTTCAAGAAATGAAGCTAAGGGGCGCCTGGGTGGCTCAGTGGGTTAAAGCCTCTGCCTTCGGCTCAGGTCATGATTCCCGGGTCCTGGGATCGCACCCCACATCGGGCTCTCTGCTCAGTGGGGAGCCTGCTTCCTCCTCTCTCTCTGCCTGCCTCTCTGCCTACTTGTGATCTCTGTCTGTCAAATAAATAAAATCTTTTTTTAATTTTTTTTATAAACAAATAAATAAAATCTTAAAAAAAAAAAAGAAATGAAGCTAAAAAGTGTGATTGCTCCTGATTATAAGGAAGTCTCCTATTCCCTGTGTCAACACCTTGGAAACATTTTGTTCTAAATCTTTCGTCTACTAGTAAACAAGGAAGGTTAGAATAATCAGTACTTCTCTGGCCTGAGGAAGGAAAAGCTATCAGACAACAAAACCCAATTTAAATCGAAATTAATTCACCATTTATGTGCTATGTGAATACAATATCTCTCTCCCTCTCGCCGTCTGTCTCTCTGTCTCTGTCCCCCTCTCTCTGAGAAATATTTAGTGTTCAGTTCGTTGGATCCAAGTTACAGTTCTAATATCAATGTTAGAAAATGTTAAAGAAACAGATAAAAAATGGACAGCTGAAGGTTTTCAGCATCAGTGATTTTATTAAACAAAAAAAGAGAATCTCAAAGGTAATGATTCTCAAACTTTTATAATGGATCCCAACTATGTCTGATAATTTTCTGGCAAACTAAGATAATCTCAAAAGACTCCATGGGTTTAGAAAATGTCAAAGTAATGAGAATTTAAATGAGATGGCCCAGTTATTTGCAATTCAATTATATAATAGTTATAATTTTAAAACTATAAGCTCTGAAATGCTATCAAGTAGCTTTATGAATTATAGAAGATGAAAGAGGATAAAATACTACATAGGAACTGAAACTGATTACTTATCTTACCCTCTTTGTTAGACACAGGCAGCATATGCTTGTTATAATATTTAATGAGTAATGCTGAGCTGTCACCATCCCAACTTCTATCTTTTCACAAAGCTGTTTATCTCATTAGAAATCTAAACCCCAGTGTTCTACTCTGGGACTCACGGCGAGAGCATCAGTCTTGCATGTATTAACTGAAGCTTATGGTTGAGATCAAACCTGTAGATTAAGTATATTACAAAGAAACTCTAAGAAAAGAGACTTTTCACTTCTGGAGCAAACGTTAGCACATTTGAGATGCTAACAGGATCTTGGAAGCGATGATATTTTAGAATTTCTTTTTACTTTGACATATGTGATGGAAGATTCAAACACTGTCCTTCTCTTACATGGAAAATCTAAACGTTCTGTAATCAGAACATGGGAGAGAGTACAGACTTTATATTCAGAGTCCTCATTTCCTTCTTTCAATTCTCTTTCATATTCGGTCTTTTTATCTGGACTTTAACAAGTGTTTGTGGAGCCTGCTCTGAGTGCCAGGTTTTTTAGGAAGTGGTAGCCGAGGTTCCATGAACAGTTCTACAACTACTGAGTCACAGTCTCTCCTCTTTTCTTGTTTTTAACTGGGATCATGTCGTAGTCTACTCAGGCTGCCGTTGCAAATCCCACAGGCAAGGTGGCTGATGGGCAATGGCACTTCATCTCTCAGAGTTTCAGCAGCTGGAAGTCCAAGACCAAGGTACCAGATGAGGTTCCAGCTTCCTGGTTCTTGACCCCGTGCTCTCACAGGAGGAAAGGACCAGGGGGCTCTTTTTGAAAGCAACCTTGGCTCCCATGGATGATTTCTGTATTTACTGTTTTTTTTTTTTGTTTTTTTTTGTTTTTTTAAGATTTTACTTGTCAGAGCAAGAGAACGAGTGAGAGAGGACAAACAGGAAGGAGCAGGCAGAGAGAGAAGCAGGCTTCCTGCTGAGTAGGGAGCCCAGCCGGGACTCAATCCCAGGACCCCAGCATCAGGACCTGAGCTGAAAGCAGATGCCCAACATACTGAGCTGCCCAGGCGCCCCGGCTATTCACTTCTTAAACCATAAAATTCAGTAAAAACCATACATCACCTCACTAAAACTGTTCTCTTTTGTTACAATGCCCTTTGTGTAAAATCTACATGTTGCTTCCTGTGCTAAATGCTTTCTACAGCATCTAATGTACATCTGTTCACTGGGTCCTGGAGCAGATATTCAGTGCATGCTTGTTGGCAACTTTGAAGCCACATCCTGGGAACATGACAGAGTGTGCTTTGGATGCTCGACTGACACGCATGGACTTCAGAGTGTGGAGCTACTGAACCTGAGGAAAACTTCTACTCCATCTTGATTCAACTTCCACTTTGGGCATCTAAGAATTATCTATTTGAAAGACAGAGAGAGAGAGAGAGAGAGAGTGCTCACGCAAGTACAAGCAGGCAGAAGGGCAGAGGGAGAAACAGACTGTCCACAGGGCAGGAAGCCCAATATAGGGCTGGATCCCAGGACCCTGGGATCATGACCTGAGCCAAAGGCAGATGCTTAACCGACTGAACCACCCAGGCGCTCCTGGAATATGTATTTTTTTAAACAAACTAAACAAACTTTTGGTTTTGAAATATAACGTAGATGCAGAGAAGTGGAAAGATCTTTAGCATAGAGCTAGATGATTCCAAACGGAACACACTAAGGCAGCCACAACCCGGAGGGGGATGGGGGGAGGAGGGTACCACGATTATCTCAGAATTCACCTTGTTCAGCCTCCCATTGCCACCTTCTACCCAAAGGTAAACATTAGCATGATTTGTAACACTCCAGGTTAACTGGCCTGTTTTTAAGTTTATATCAATAGGGCTATGGAATGTTTCATCTTTCTTAACTCCAGGCAAAGAGGAGAGAAGTGTAGTATAAATTTCTCAGTTTATCCGACATGATATTTTCATCTAATTTTTTAAATCCTCTTGCCTAAACTCCATTATGAGTTGGCTTTTGGATAATCAAAGTATCTTTTATTGGAATTCCATAGGGGATTTAATTCTTTTCATTTGGTTTGACCTCTCCTACATAATATTTTGTTATCTAAAAGAGCAATAAAGCTTTGGGGTCCTCAAGTAACATTCTTCCCCTCTTCTAAAGAGATGGCCTTGGGGAGGAGTTTAAGAATAACATTTGTCCATTCTGTTTCTTTCTTTCTTTCTTTTTGTGGAACAGAGTTAGTCTCAATAAGTAACCATTTTTCTTACTTTTCTCATGTTAATTTCATTTAGATAAACCTAAGGATGTGCATTTTAATCACAAATGCAGATATGTTTTATTGGCAATCTGTAAGGAGTAATATACTTATCTATCTGCACAAACTGCAGAGGCAGGGGTGCTGACTTCAATTTCCTCAAATAATTAAGGACTTGATTTATAACCTTGTACTCAGAGATCTCTAATTAATGGAATATATAATTTTTCAAATTTGCTTTAATCTATCAAAAGGATTTATATGGGGCACCTGGGTGGCTCGGTGGGTTAAGCCGCTGCCTGCAGCTCAGGTCATGATCCCAGGATCCTGGGATCGAGCCCCACATTGGGCTCTCTTCTCAGCAGGGAGCCTGCTTCCCCCTCTCTCTCTGCCTGCCTCTCTGCCTACTTGTGATCTCTCTCTATCTATTAAATAAATAAAAATCTTTATAAAAAAGGATTTATATAATGTCTAAGAAGGATTAAAGTTCTATTTCAACGGTAAGTGGTGACATTTAAACTTTTTAAAAATTTTATTTATTTAAAAAATATTTTATTTAATTCTTTGACAGAATCAGTGAGAGCAGGAACACAAGCAGGGGTAGTGGGAGGAGAAGCAGGCCTCCTGACTAGCAGGGAGCCCAGTGTGGGGCTCAATCCCAGGACCCTGGGATCAAGACCTGAGCGGAAGGCAGACGCCTAACAACTAAGCCACCCATGCTCCCCTAAACTTGCTTTTTAAAAAGTCTTTCTTTTTTTTTTTTTTAATTGAAGTAGATACCAGTGGAGGAGTTCTCTGACTGAAGTTGAGGTTTGAGTCTCCCAGAGCTCACCTGCTTCCCATCAATTGTCATTTCATTCTAGGTACTGAATCCCATCTGTGACCCCCACAAAGCAGTTCCTAAACAACTCTTCTGGATTGTTTTTGCAACTGGGAAAAGAGGCTGCACATTTCCAGAACTTTCTTGGAAAAATGTTTGTGTTGGTGTACCAGACCCACCCACCAAAGCTAAAAGGATTGTCTGCAGACACCCACCTCCAGGGGAAGCAATGCCTTTGTTGGCTAGGAACCAGCAACTGCCACTCTGATGGGAACTCTGAGATGAAGCCCATGCTGATAATGGGCTCTGGACCAGTATGGTCAATACTGGTGACAAGGGTGGTCCATGTCCGAGTAGAGGCTATGAAAACACAAGAGTTAAAGAAGACATGAGAAAAACAATGTTGCAGGAGAATGACACAAAGGGAGAAAGCGAATACGTATAAAATATAGTTATTTCACTGCTGGACTGTAACAGCTCCTGAAGGATTGGTGTTCACTCTTGACCAAAACATGAGCACAAATGGCCAGGCAGTGATCTTCTCTCGTACCATTTAAATCTCAAAAATTTCCTATAGATACTCAGAACCAGTTTTTACATTATTTCCAATGTGTAAATGGATGGCTTGCATATCACTGAGCTGGTTACAAACCTAACCTGGGTATGTGACCAATAGGGGCTTAAAAGGTCCTGCTGGAATCTTCTGCGTGATGTCTCCTGACACGAACATTCCTTGCACATAGCTGCTCTTTCATAATCCACAAAGTGTGTCTCGTGTGACGAAAAGCCTGTAAGTCTCTCCTAGAAGGCCCTTGGCCCAGATATGTGCCTACCCTTCCTTCACCCTGCTCTACCATATCCTTTCCCTTTATTAAAGCCTCCCAAGAAAGTGTTCTGTGCAGTGTGTGAGTCTTTCTAGTGATCTAAACCTGTGTAAGCATGAGATGCTGCCTTGGATGCCAAGAGCGTCCCTGTTAGCGCAGCCACTTTCATTGCTTGTCTTTGTTTCCAAATAACAAATTCACCCTTTACATAATTTGAATAGGCATTAATTCAATAGCAATCTATCACTGCAACCAAAGGCTTTCCCAGAGCAAGAAGAATAAAAATGTGCTTTTGAGAAGGTCATATAATATGTGTTGCCCAGGAGAGAGGCAAAGATTACACAGATGAAAATTTTGATTATTGACTCTGAATGATTTTAACCTGTGCAAAAGGCTCTGCGAAGGGGAGCTTTGGAAACCAAATCCATGCCGGGACTCCCCACCCAGGAAAAAGGAGAAGAAAGTCAGACTTGAGGGGTAGGCTACAGAATTGTTAACTGTAAAAATGCAGTTGGAAATATGGTTCAAGCCCACTGGAGCCAAGATCCTTTCCTTTCCTCTAGATAAGACTCTGGCCCTCGCTGACACAGAGCATGACATGAGAAAATCAGGAGGTATGTAAACCTTCCCATTAAATGGAGGAACACTATGGTTCGTGGAAGACCTTCCCGAATGATAAGGCAGGCTTGCGTAAGAAAAGCAGCAAAGATGATGAGCTCTTTCCGTGGCTCCTCTGCTCTGGTGACAGCAGCAGAGCTGTGACCCCCTTCATGGTCCCTGGGTGTCAAGGACAGACGCACTGCGATAAAAGCGCCTGTGTCTGCCTTCTGCAGACATGTCTTTTCTGGACATAGTTTGCATTTTTGACTAAGTAGCGCACAGACAGTTCCATAGAATGTTTGCGTGTGGCCAGAAACTGATTACGAATTCACAGGTTGTTGCTGCAGTGAGAGGAGTGCTTCAGGATGCATTACTGAAAAGCCCTCTGTCTCATCAGACACCCTACGTGGCCCGTCCTCTTCTTTCCCTG
This sequence comes from Mellivora capensis, assembly GCA_004024625.1. Taxonomy (NCBI): domain Eukaryota; kingdom Metazoa; phylum Chordata; class Mammalia; order Carnivora; family Mustelidae; genus Mellivora; species Mellivora capensis. The sequence continues at coordinate 10,120 of PISX010008738.1, read as the reverse complement.
TGCTCACCTGTGCCAGCCCTTTATTTCCTGCACCAGTATTATTCCGGCAGGAGGGGAGGAAAGGCTAAGCAACACAAGAAAAATGCTTTAATAAAGGAGATATCTGTTACTTGTGTGCCTTTTGTGGTGGTCTTGAAATGCCTCATTTATTTTCCACCTTCCATGCCTGGAAACATGGCTAAGTCTCTAAGGGAATGCAGGTTCTGCTTGCTCTGTTTCGAAGTTAGAGGTTCACAGGCTAAATGGTGATTTTTGGCGCTCAGTTCCAGCCATCATCAAGCAGGTCAGGACTGACTCCAGTGCTGTGTGTGTCCACCACCAATCCTACACTCCTTCGGGGTCCTGGGCAGCACCCACCACGCGGACCCACATCTCTGTCAGCATGCCATGCTCCCTCTCCAGAACTTTCCAGAACACATACCTTAACTGCATAATTTTGAATTTTGTGAAGGCCACCCCAATAGAGCCTGGTGCTCTGTGACCTTCTGTCAACAATCAACTGATCTTTACAAACCAATTAATCACTATGCACGCCTGAAAACACCGCTGAAGTACCATTAGTCTTATGTATCCTCTTAGGTAACAGGTGTATTTTCAAATTTGAAATTTTAGATAATGCTCCCAGGGTTTAGGATCAATGGATTTAGGACTGTTATCATGAACTATTCAAGATATAAGAAAGAGAAAATGATGCCGAGAACAGACAGGATTCTACTTAGGTAACTCCTTCATGAGCTCCTGGATTACCACTGTTTCATAAACTTTAACATTAAGGGAGATCTAGACTTTCCACTCCAGAAATATTAGAATACATTAAAAAAAAAAAAAAAAGAATTGCGTGAGTCATTTTTCCCAAGAAAGGGAGGTGACAGAAACTGAGTTTTCTCAGTAATATGCCTCCACTGCTTCCGATGAAAGGCAGCTGCCATTCATATTGTTACTGCTTTTCTCAGTGAGTGCTGTTGAAAAACAAAATTCAACTGAGTGTTAAAGATCTTACTGGCTTTATTCAACAATTCATGAGTCGCGCAGCATTCCATCCCGCACATAAAAAGGATCTCCAGGTTGCTGCACAAAATGAAAGACTTTCATAGTGAGTCATGGACAGGCGGGGCTACAAATGAAGGGCCCTGGGATCAGGCTCACAGAAATCCCAAAGGTGTGGAGGTATGGAAAAACCAGAGATGAGGGCATAACCCAGGCCACCCTGCTCCAGGCATGGGGGAGGGGGGATCTTTTATGATAATCACCTGGGACCAACCAAGAACACCCAGACCCTGAGAAGGAAGGAAGCCACTGAAGGGGTTATCACGAGTCCCTGCTCAATGGTGATATCAGTAGAAATGTTACAGAGATTTCAGGTCCCTCGTTAGCCTTCTAAAAAGACCAGCCCTAAAGGCCTTCGTCAGCAACCCTGTGGGGACCCCTCTCGCTCTTGAGAGCTTTTTCTACATCTTCACTTAATAAACTTCTACTGCTTTACTCACTCTCTCGTCCTCGAGATTCGTTCTTCGGCTCCCGAGACAGAAACCTCGCTGTCCCACATCATTTTGGTGCCGAAACCCAGGACCACTCACTTGCACCAAAGGAGGAGCAGAAAGCGAACTCTCCCCTCCCCCGGGAGACGGCTGTCCCTCAGCGGACCTCTTCCCATAAGCAGCAAAGCCCGCACCTGTGGGCCAGCTGGAGGCGAACCGCGCAGGCGCCGCTCTTAGGGCTCGGTGACAGGCTTCTGCAGAAAGGTTTGGTGGGTCCCCCTTCCTCCGACGGAGGGAATGCTGGCCTCACCTGACCCAGTTGCTTTCTGTTCATTGCCTTTTCTTAAAGGATCTTCTCCTGCCTCAGGGACGTTGTGTCAGGTCCTTCCAGTCTCCGAGGATCAGTTAGGCCCCTCCAGCCAGGGACTCAGTTCAGGGTCCCTTTATCCTCCGCCCTCCCTTCTCTAAGCACCTGGGAATTTTATGGGTTCGGTGGTCCCGCTGACTTTGTCAGACGGGGGGGAAGAATGTTGCCTATGTAGATAGAAGGGGTTTTTTGGTTTTTGTTTTTTTCTTTTTCATTTAAAAATGTCTTTTTGTGAGAACTTAGGAGGAAAATCTTTTCCTCAATTTTTGTTGCTTAGTAAGATACATTTCTCTGTTAGGTACAGTTTAGGTTTAATCACGACCAGGAATCAAAACCCAGATTATTGGCAAGCGAGATTAGAGCTATCCCCTTACCTGTAAATCAGAGGGAGCCCAATGTTTCCTGGGCATTTACTGGACTATACGGGCATGAAGGAGGGAGCTGCAGACCCCAGCCAAGTCCTCGACTGGTTGCCTTAGCGGCTGGGACTTTAGTGGTCATGTAGTTGGGGCTTTCTTGTTTCAACAACAGAAATATGAAATGATGATGATGCTAAATCTCGGGGTCTACACCCCTCAATAGGGCCATGCTTACAAATGGGACCTCAGGTATAGGGACAGAAAAAGCGCCCAGGGGTAAGGCGAGGGAACATAACTGAATCCAAGTTTAAACTGTAAACCTCGCTAAGCCTTTATGATTAGGCCAGATTTTTTAGGGGTACATCCAGAGGAGAAAAGGAAGATCAGGTGACAGAACGGGTCAGAGTGGCTACTCCTGCTGGCCTGATCCCCTCTCATCCCAAGGTGTTAACCCACTGTTTCACACTGGGTAGGAAACCAGAGGATGCCTTGGTTCACAGGGGAGAGCTGGATGTATGGATGCCTTCACAGTCACCTTCCTAGCACATACAAGGTAACACCTACTGGGATCTCGAGATGGGAAACCATTCTTTGCGGGAACTCCTGGATTGGTGCTGAAACACTGGGTAATTCCCCTTGTAAAACTTTCTAGTGTTAAAAAACAAACAAACAAAAAACTTTCTAGTGTTTTCCAGGGGTTAAACAGGGCAGATTCTTCAAGACAAGGTAAAATGAGGAATGACCTTCGCGGCAAGGCATGGTCTCTTCAGTCCGCAAGAATTCTCTTTTGGGGTGCCTTTTAACCCCCCGGAGACAATTGGCATTGCAAGTTTAGGAAAGGGTTGAGTTCCTGTAAGGCTCACTGTATGGCCACAGTGGGAAACCGGGCAGATAGACTAAGGAATCCTGGATCCATCCAGGCTTTCAGGGCTCTAAATCAGGGCCCGGACATAAAGGTCTCTTGCAGAAGGCGATTACCCAAACATGTTAGCTAGTAAACTCCCTCCTGACCTACTGGATCAGTGTCTAAATAATCCTCCTCCCAATAAACCCAGGTTGCTGGAGGAAACACAGGCCTCCCCAGCAAGGGGATGCTGACTCCCCCCCCACACACCCCGCACTGTTCCTACTACTAGATGTGATTCTCCCTCATTCCTTTCTCAGGTTAATGGCGATAATTGGAGCCAACTGTGGTTAGTTGGCCTCAGGTCCCAGACTTTGAGGAATATTTCCAAGCAGCTGCTGAAATTCCCTTTGTTTTGTTCCCTGTCTTCTCTGGCCGGACAGGGACTGCCTAACCCCACTTGTTGGTGGGAAAACAACGCAATTATGCATCTGTCCAAGCGGATGAGCTTTAGAACCGGGAACCCTTTGCTCTGTCTCCCAGCAGCACTTGCCCCGTCTGTCTGCCCCACTCCCTCCTGTTTCTGCACCTTGGGTGCAGCCTGCATACAGGCTCACTTCAGGTCTCCCCTCCTGTGTCTCAGGTGAAACTTGACAACGGGGAACAAACACACTTTGAAAAGTGGACCCAGCTGGAACAAACTTGGGATTTAAACTAAATTTAACTACATGTTTTTAAAGTTATCACCATTAAATGTGAAACTCATATTCTGCCAAGGTTTGCTGAAGGTCAAATAAGCTCGTGTTATCTCCTTTGCAATTTGTTAGCAAAAAGATGGCTAAAATGATGGTTAGTTGTATGTCTTATCAAAGTTTTCATGGGAAATTGTTAAAATATCTTTCAAGGTCTTTGGGATTAAATTCATTGGACCTCTAGGTCTTTTTCAAATAGGATAAGGTGTTCAGTCACTGATGACTGGATGTAGGTTTGTGCTTTTGACTACTTACTGCGAAGAAACTAAGGATATTTAAATCTGCTGGTAAACATGCTTTGTGCTCAACCGTTTCATAAATTTGCCATCTGAAGAATTCTGGTGTAATGATTCACCATTGGTTACTGCTTAGTCTTTTACTGGAGACTAAGATTTCTAATAAGAGTGCAAAATTTGGCAACTCTATGTGTAGAAAAGTAGGAGATGTGTAAGAAAGATATAAGGTATGGGAATGCATTTGTGTTGAAGGTAATAGAAAGCAATTCTGTCCTAAATGAGATTGACTGGTTGTTTGCAGAGAAATGGATTGGGACAAACTTGGAAGGCAAAAGAAAGTTGTAGAAGATTTGTGAAGGGAAATCTTTGGAAAGGAATTTTAGGTGTGGTCAGGACAGACTAAGATTAGAAGGATTTTTTTTTTTAAGATTTTATTTATTTATTTGACAGACAGAGATCACAGAGAAGCAGGCAGAGAGAGAGGGGGAAGCAGGCTCCCTGCTGAGCAGAGAGCCCGATGCGGGGCTTGATCCCAGGACCCTGAGATCATGACCTGAGCCGAAGGCAGAGGCTTTAACCCACTGAGCCACCCAGGCACCCCAGAATAGAAGGATTTTAAAAGTACATTGGTATAAATTTGAAAGTCTGCTATCTCTGTTAAAAACACAAAAGTTTTCTTGAGTTGTTGGTGCTCTTCTTGACAGAATGTAAAAAGCTATTTTCTCTTTAGCTGCCCAGAAAAACCCGTTTCTATCGTTTGCCTTTATCAGGTCTTTGAAATCCCTAATCCTACTTAGGCATGTGCTTTAAAACTTTCTAAGGTTTTAACAAACTCCTCCAAGATTTAAATCATGAACAAAGTCATGTACAAATAATACCCTTTATTATTTTTTGGTAAAGAGAGGCATGTCTAGAAATTGATTATCTAGGAAAAAAATATTTGAGGACAGATAAACTGATAACTAATGAGACTTGGTTGACATATCTTCTTAGAGATGTAACCATAAGATTTAGGTAATTTCACTGACAGCTCTGAAAGATTGTATACTAAGCAATCAGAAGCTAGTGTGCTTGTATCATTCTATCCTAGATAGAATTCGTCAAAAAAAAAAAAAGTTTTCTTCTCTAAAACTAAATATCTTCTGTTTGATCAATATTAGATTTAAAAGATTGTTTTAAGTTGTCCTCTTGGGATGAAAAATTTGCTAATATTTTTTAATGCAAAAGATAGCTGGGCTCTTCTCCTGCTCCCTCTCTCCTTATCTCTCTGTCTCTCTCTCCCTCTCTCTCCCTCTGTCTCCCTTTCTCCCTCTCTCTTCTTTCTGTCCTGAATCTTTTTTTTTTTAAGATGTTATTTATTTATTTGACAGAGATCACAAGTATGTAGAGAGGCAGGCAGAGACAGAGAGGAGGAAGCAAGCTCCCTGCTGAGCAGAGAGCCCGATGTGAGGCTAGATCCCAGGATCCTGAGATCATGACCTGAGCCGAAGGCAGAGGCTTAACCCACTGAGCCACCCAGGCGCCCCTGCCCTGAATCTTGATATCTTACAACCCATGGTTAAAGAACTTCTGGTTTCCTTCCTAGCAATCTACGTATTTGCCTCAAGCTCTTAGCTTTTTGAAATCCCACAAGATTATTCCACTGTAAAAAGTTACATGGATAGTTGGAGCTGAGATTTATTGTACTACTTTGCATGTAGAAGTTGGTGTTACGGGGCGCCTGGGTGGCTCAGTGGGTTAAAGCCTCTGCTTTTGGCTCAGGTCATGATCCCAGGGTCCTGGGATGGAGCCCCGCATGGGGCTCTCTGCTCAGCGGGGAGCATGCTTCCCCATCTCTCTCTGCCTGCCTCTCTTGCCTACTTGTAATCTTTGTCTGTCAAATAAATAAATAAAATCTTTAAAAAAAAAGAAGTTGTTGTTAAATTTGTTAGTGATTGTGAAACCACACCTAGAAGTTAATTATAAATGCAGAAAAATAGGTCACCTAATTAAATAACAGATGTCACAAAAAGCCCTCATTTGATAAACATAAAAATCTTCAAGGAGGTTTGCAATAAATATTTGCCAATGGACAAATAAACATAATTTTGTTTTTCAAAAGAAAATATACTGAAATTAGTGTTTAGAAGTCATTGTCCCCTAGTAGTAAGTAATCATTTATAAGAAAGAAAGTGTAAATAGAAAAGAGAAAGATATAAGGTAATAAAAATATGGGGAAAGAAGGAATGAATGAATGAAAAGAAAGAAAGAAAACTACTTTTCAAACTAATTTTCAAAACTCATACATTTAAGACAAAGTAAATTAGGATACTGTATTAGGGTTTTTTTTGCCTTCTATATTATCTATAATAACACATACTGTTCAGAGTTAATGCTTCAAATTGTATTAGCATTTTTGAGTTATTTTTTAAAAATCTCCCTTGATAAAGATTAACTTGACAGCAGAGAACTAGCAATTTTATTTTCTGATTTTATATATACACAGACTAAGTCCCAAGAGCTCTCAGACTTTCAGAATGCATATGAGGACACTGAGCTCACTGCATTGATATCTGCCCATTTCTCCATGGGGCACACCACTTTGGGATGGTGTTTTTAGTTTTCAGTTCCTTGGTGTGTTTGTAATAAATAGATCTGTCCTTAAACACTATTTTTTAGACTTATGTATTTGTCAGAGAGAATGAGAGAGAGCACACAAGCAGAGGGAGAAGCAGGCTCCTCACTGAGCAACGAGCTTGATGTGAGACTTGATCCCAGGACGCTGGGATCGTGACCTGAGCTGAAGGCAGACTCTTAATGACTGAGCCACCCAGGCATCCCTGTCCTTAAATACTTACCTCATATTGCACTAAAATTTTCATTAATAAGATGTATTGAGTTCATGGAACCGTAATTGTTAGTGTTTTTATGGTAGATCTCCTTGTAAAATACTGTATAATGGTTCTTTCTATGGTATACTTGGCTCTGTTCCAGGTACAGTCTGTCAACTGAGTTAAACAGTTTTGTTTTACTACAAACACTAAATCATGATTTGCGCAATTCTAAAACAATTAAGTACATAAACATAAGTTTATCTATTGCTAGTTTTTCTCCTATACTTTAAAAAAGTCCTTGTTTTAAGGACTGATTAGAAACTATTATAAGCAGGTTCTAACTAAGATCCCATTTTAAAATTTATTTTTAGTGTATTCCATAGAGACTTGGCAATGTTCTTGAAAAGTAAAACTGAAGTCTTGACTTCCACAGATTTTTGCCATCTGATTATAAATATTATTGTGATAACAATAGTATTGGTTTTGAATGTCTAGGAAGTACTAGTACCAGTACTAAGAAGGAAAATATCACAAGTAAAGCTAGAAATCCAGAATGTGTGTCAAGAATTTATATCAAGAAACCAGGGGTGCCTGGATGGCTCAGTGGGTTAAAGCCTCTACCTTCAGCTCAGGTCATGATCCCAGGGTACTGGGATGGAGCCCCATGTCGGGCTCTCTACTCAGTGGGGAGCCTGCTTCCCCCTCTCTCTCTGCCTCCCTCTCTGCTTACTTGTGATCTCTCAAATAAATAAATAAAATCTTAAAAAAAAAAAGAAAGCAACATCAGGAAGGAGAAACTAAAGAATGCTTCTACTTTTGCAAGCACAAAAACAACAGGGCATCAAGACTGCAGTTGAGGTTGAACAAAAGGAGCATACCACACAACTGAGACCAACGTGCTCTGCTCAGGGGTGTAATCCCCATGATATTTTGATGAGACCCCCATTTTTGTTATGACATTTTAATGGGGGGGGACCCCGAATCTGCAAAATAGTAATTAACCTGGAGGCCACAAATGGTCTGACTGGATGCAGCCTACAAGCAGGTAGTGAAAAGTTAGGAAGATATCTGTGCCAGAGCAAAATCCAAACAAGTACAAGGAAGAACACAGGTTATAGAAAAGAGGGTCAAGTGAGCCAGAGTGCAGAAAGACCATCTGAATTCCCCTGACTCCTGTTCCCTCCATTATTTCATGTCAGATCAATGTAGGTAATCAATCACAATGTTGTACAGCCACATTGTGTTGCCTGTTCTGCTTTGGGATATCGTTGTCTGAGAAGCACCACAGCCTGAGAAGAGGTGAAAGGTCTGTCCCCTAATTCCTTATGGCGGTTGACCCAAATTCACATCCACCAAGATTGGCCAGCTGTTTGTTTCCTCCTCCTGTTTGTTTCCATTTAAAGAAGAGTAAAAACAACCAAATTATAAAAGGTACCTTGTTATTACAGGTCCCAATCTTGTACCTAAAAATCTTGGACCAGATGTGATTGGGCTTTAGTAGCCTTGACCTTTAGGAAACTATTGCATTTTTTTTTAAAGGAAACTATTGCATATTAATACTCAGCTATAACATATTACATATAACACAGCCTATAGTGAGTTTAATGCTAAGTCTAGGACAGAACACTATAAATAAACATGCTATATTTCTATAGAATGTGTAGGGATATTTACATAATAAATATATACATGTCCTTTTTAGAGATGCCTTATTTGACATTTATCTATGAGTGTCCTATCATTTAATATCTGATTTTGATGTCCAATACGTCTTTCTAAAATTTGTACTTCTCAAAATTTTCTATATTTTTCAAGTTTAATTAAGGGATTTGGGTCTCATATCATTCCATTAGTATTATAATTATCATTAAATCTCAAAAAAAAATACTGAGTGAGTTACTTACTTTTTTCCTTTTCCTAGATGTGGGAATAAAACTCTTAAGAGTTCATGAAACTTGCCTGTAGGCTGTAGCTGATGAACAGTGTGTGGGAGAGAAACTGAAAATGAGCGGTAAAGCACACCATTGGGAGTCAGACTTAAACAGGCGTGGAAGTAGTCATTAGCCAGACCAATCACTCTGTGCACTTTTCCAGAGACATTTCTGGAATCATCTGTTGTCCCAATTAAACAGGTTCAAGGCCACAGAGGTTCCACACTTACTGGCTTTCAACACCTTCATCTTGTGTAAAGATTCTATTAGATTTCCCAAAATACACTGCTTACAAATGTTATCTTTGAGTAACTGCAAAATTTTTCTACTTAAATATCTTCACTGTTCATGTATTGCTCAAACCAGAGTAGATCAATAGATAGGATTACATTATACCAACACCCATTATCTGTCTTCATGTTATACTCTTAAACCACCTGAAGAGTTAAACAAAACCAAGCTTTGAACTCTTTCTTTTTTTTTTTGTTGTTGTAGTTTAAGAAAGATTTTTCTTTTAAATTTCTTTTCAGCGTAACAGAATTCATAGTTTTACACTACACCCAGTGTTCCATGCAATGCGTGCCCTCCACAATACCCACCACCAGGCTCCCCCAAACTCCCAACCCCCGCCCCTTCAAAACCCTCAGGTTATTTTTCAGAGTCCATAGTCTCTCAGGGTTCATCTCCCCCCCAATTTCCCTCAACTCCCTTCTCCTCTCCATCTCCCCATGTCCTCCGTGTTATTTGTTATGCTCCGCAAATAAGTGAAACCATATGATAATTGACTCTCTCTGCTTGGCTTATTTCACTCAGCATAATCTCTTCCAGTCCTGTCCATGTTGCTACAAAAGTCAGGTATTCATCCTTTCTGATGGAGGCATAATACTCCATAGTGTATATGGAAGACATCTTCTTTATCCATTCGTCCATGGAAGGGCATCTTGGTTCTTTCCACAGTTTGGTGACCGTGGCCATTGCTGCTATAAACATTGGGGTACAGATGGCCCTTCTTTTCACCACATATGTATCTTTGGGGTAAATACCCAGTAGCGCAATTGGAGGGTCATAGGGAAGCTCTATTTTTAACTTCTTGAGGAACATCCACACTGTTCTCTAGAGTGGCTGCACCAACTTGCATTCCCACCAACAGTGTAAGAGGGTTCCCCTTTCTCCACATCCTCTCCAACACACGTTGTTTCCTGTCTTGCTGATTTTGGCCATTCTAACTGGTGTGAGGTGGTATCTCAATGGTTGGAGAAAGCTATGGATGACCAAATGGAATTGATTAGGGCAGAACTGAGAGCCACCAGGGATGATGTTCACAATATTAGGGCAGAACT